>PVJN01002073.1:0-125155 GCA_004026805.1 Lasiurus borealis
CTGTCCTCATCCATAGGTGTATGATTTTTGTCCAGTCTCTTCCTGCACCCCCCACACCCCTTTTGCCCCGAGAATTGTCAGTCCACTCCCTTTCTATGCCCCTGATTCTGTTATACTCACCAGTGTATTCTGTTTATCAGATTTTTTATTCACTTGATTTTTAGATTCACTTGTTGATAGATATGTATTTGTTGTTCATAATGTTTATCTTTACCTTTTTCTTCTTCCTCCTCTTCTTAAACAATACCTTTCAGCATTTCATATACTGGTTTGGTGTTCATGAACTCCTTTAGCTTTTTCTTATCTGTGAAACTCTTTATCTGCCCTTCAATTCTGAATGATAGCTTTGCTGGATAGAGTATTCTTGGTTGTAGGTTCTTGCTATTCATCACGTTGAATATTTCTTGCCACTCCTGTCTGGCTTGCATAGTTTCTGTTGAGAAATCAGCTGACCATCATATGTGTGCTCCCTTGTAGATAACTTTTTCTCTTGCTTTTAATATTCTCTCTTTGTCTTTTGCCCTTGGCATTTTAATTATGATGTGTCTTGGTGTGGTCCTCTTTGGATTCGTTTTGTTTGGGATTCTGTGTGCTTCCTGGACTTGTAAGTCTATTTCTTTCACCAGGTCGGGGAAGTTTTCAGTCATTATTTCTTCAAATAGGTTTTCAGTATCTTGCTCTCTCTCTTTTTTTGGCACCCCCATAATTTGGATGTTGGTATGCTTGAAGTTGTCCCAGAAGATCTTACACTATCTTCATATTTTTAGATTATTTTTCCTTTTCTGGTTGGGTATTTTTTGCTTCTTTGTATTTCAAATCTTAGATTTGATTCTTGTGATCCTCTAGTCTGATGTTGGATCTCTGTATATTATTTTTTATTTCAGTCAGTATTATGCTTAATTTCTAGTTGGTCCCTTTTCATATCCTCGAGGGTCTCACTAAATTTATCAGCCTTTTCTAGAAAATTCTTGAAAAACTTTATAACCATGGTTTTGAACTCTATATCCAGTCTTTTGCTTTCCTCCATTTTTTTTCATTTGTAATCTGTTCCTTTGTCTCCACATTTTCTCTGCTTCCCTGAATTGATACAGTGGCTTTGTGTGCTAGGTGTTCTATAGGGCCCAGTGTTTCAGCTTCCCCAGTTACCTGAAGTGGACACTCTTGGTGCACCCCTTTGTGGGCTGTGTGCACAGTCTTGTAGTTAAGCCTTGATTGTTGTTGGTATCACAGGCCAATTGGCTGTGAGGATCAGCTGTATCTACGCTGGGAGAACTTCTGTGCTGGAGACACCCTTATGAGACAAGACTTGCAAAAGCCTCTGTGCTGAGCTAGGATGGGGTGGAGTCTCAGAGTGGAGCAAACATCAATGACTTCCCATCAGCCCTGCCCTAAGAGGCACCTGTGTCTCAGTGTTCCACAGTAATCACTGTAAGCACCTCTGAGAGAAAGCCGCTCTCAAGTTTTGCCCACTGCCAGACAGTCCAGTTTCTCCCCGAATGAGTCTGGGTCCCCAGAGTCTCACTTGGAACTGGAATTCAGAGCAGTCGGGAGCTTTTGTCTCCCTCCTGATTGAGAAAGCCAGCCGCATACTCAGTTGCCAGTCCTCTCTGGGTGTGTGTCTCCATACCTCTGCCTTTACTTCCGTAGCTCCTCTGAATCTCAGTGTGCTTTTCTCTTTCCTTCTGGTTGTAGAATTCTCACTCAGCCAGCTTTCCTGTGGTTCTGGATGATGTCCATTTTGTCTTTTAGTTGTAGTTTTGAAGTTGTTGTGTGAGGCAGCAGTTTAAGTGTTTACCTATGCTGCCATCTTGATTTCTCTTCTGATGACTCTCTTCTTCCTTTTTTTTAATAGCTTATTTTTAGAGAAGTTTTAGTTTCACAGGCTTTTATTCTTGATACGCTCTCCCCCTGACTTCCTCTTCTCTTCTTCCCTCTCAACTGAGCATTAGGAAGAAATTTTTACATCCTACTTTCTGAATGCAGCCTCATGTTCCTGTCCTGAAGTTTTGATTTTCTTCAACTATGGTGGTTGGTAACTAAGTGTTCTAACTCTGCAGCTTACTTTTAAAAAATGGGGGTTGCAATTATAAATTATTTTTTATCCCCATAAAACTCTTGACTGATTTAACAATTTCCCAGAACTAAAGTGAGTAGCTTTCAAACTTTCAAAACTTTATTTTTTTCAAATTTTCAGGCTCCCAACATTTCAAATTGCAACCCAATATGTATATAAACATGCAAGTGAAATAGAAGTTTCTCAAAATAGTACTTATCTTCACTATTTATTCTTTCCTATATTCTTCTGATTCATATTCTCTAAAATGGGTTTTGACCAGCAGGTTGAAAAACATGGTTCTCAAGATTCTGTGTCTTTGGAGGTGGAGCCCCCCAGTGGCCATTCACACACATTGGCACGGGAAACTGACGCAGGAAATAAAGTCATATTTTAGACATCTTATTTTTGCCAAAAATTGGTGATGTTACAAAGATCAACTGACATGTGTCTGGAAAAATCAGTACCTTATAAGAGACAAATTACAGGAAGTGGTAGCCTTTTGGTGAAACAGAAGGCACATTTATTATTGCACCTCACCCTGAGGTCTGGACTGGTCTGTCTGGACTCTAAGATTTTAGTGAAATATTGTAATTATGCTTGAATGCACCAAATTAGCTAAGTGTGCTGTCTGTCATTTTTGATGTCTAGAACAAAAATTCCTTTCTGAGTTTACCGTCAAATCATTGTGATTACGAGTTTGCACATCTTAAGAACTCAACACATTTTGTCAATTTAATTTATTTTCAGAAATTCAGATGATACTGGGGGCCATCTTTGCTGGGCATGAACTGAATGAGTCTGTGAGCATACTGGTGTGTGCCAGCTGGTGTCACCAGAGTGTGGGTACAGTGGCTGTATTGACACTCACTCTTGGGAGAGGCCGTAAGAGGATATAATCCAAGTTCTTCCTCCTGCAGACAAAACTGAGGTCCACATTGAAGCTCCTGGCCCGAGAAAATGAGAGCACAGAGTTGGATGTTGGTTTGGGACTTGAGACTAGACCTTTTCTTTCTTTTTCTTCTTCTTCCTTTTATTTATTTTTTTTACACAAATAGAGTTGATATTTATTCCATTTGGGAAAAAAAAGTTTCCAAAACAACTATGTTGTAGAAAATGTTATTAGAAGATTGGTCAGTGATATCTTTAATGTATTATCTATGAGTGTATAAAAGCAATTAATCAGAATTAGAATGTAAATAAGGTGGATTTTAATAGACTTTGTTCTAAGTACAATTTTATTCTTTTTTAAAATTTATCTTTATTGTTGAGAGAATGTTCTCCCCCTCTAAGTGCTGTAATCACAAGATATATTTTCAGAATGATTTTGGCATGGAAACTGAGGAACCTTTTGCCTTATAATTGCCAGTTTAGGAAGACTTAAAAATCACAAAATCACAGGAAGGGATCTCCTAGCATTCTCAGACCACATAAGGGCATTAAAGGCCTGCCCAACTCGGTTGACAAAAACTAGGACTAGAAGCCATCGGAGTCTTCCAGACCAAAGCTCTTCCTGATAAATAGGAAGGAGGATAGGAGTTTTGTTTTCCTTTAACAGCGCCTTTCCAATAGAGTAAGAAAATTACGCATACTTCCTAGGTTTCATGTTCTCATACTGTCTAACTTTGATGACATGATTCTGCAGAGTTTTCTCTGATATCCATTGAAATATTCCCACTTGAGATTAAAAGGAGGAGCAAGAAAATTCATTTGCCTTGCTGAAGAACACACTAAGTGGCCAGATTATTATGATCTCTGAACGCATAATAATCTGGCCACTCAGTCTATATTCCAACGTTTGCCCAACATGGAGTGGCCTTAAAGGAGCTGGATTTGAGATCAGTGAGAACTGGGTTCACACACCAGCTCCACCTTTGTAGCTGGGTGGATGTTTTGTGTTTAGCCTTATTCCTCTCCCCACCCTTCTCTCTCTCTCTCTCTCTCTCTCGCTTTCTCACACACACACACACACACACACACACACACACACACACACGTAAACAAACAAACACCAATTCCATCTACATGGAATTGATAATTTCACATATTTGTAAAGGCACCTGGAACATAAGAAACTCAAATGTCAATTATCCTTTGCTTTAAATTGGCTGGATAATTAATTTCTGTTAACTGAGTTATGTCTTCAATCTGTTCTTGCATATGTATTACCATGGGAACCAAACTTTGAAGGATGTACACATTTTGGCAAAGGAAAAATAGATCACAGAAACCTTCTGTGGCTGGTACAGGTCTGGGGAATCTCAGAGTTGTCAGGAACACAGACTTCCATTCCTTACTTACTAGCTCAATCACCCCAACATAGGGATCCATCTTCAGCTAATCCTCCACGCCACCTCCTACCAATCTCAAATAATAGAATAAAGTTAGGTAATTCCCGTTTCCAAAGCTTTGTTTAGATGTCTAATAAAACTAACAAAATCATCCTATATAATAAAAAGCTAATATACTAATCAACCGAACAGCGGAACGACTGGTCTCTGTGATGAGTACTGACCACCAGCGGGCAGATGCTCAATGCAGGACCTGCCCCCAGGTGGTCAGTGTGCTCCCATAAGGGGCTCAGGGCTGGCGAATGCAACCGAGGTGACAGGAACTTTCCTGCCTCTGAGTCATTTGGACATCCCCCAAGGGTCTCCCAAACTGCAAGAGCATGAATTTTGTGCACCGGGCCTCTAATTTGTTTATAAGCGGGAGTCCTAGGAAATTGGAAAATTTCATAAACGAGGTTTTAAGAGATGATTATTACTGTCATTTATTAAGGCCCCAAGGGCAAGGCACTATTTCTGCATTATCAGTGAGTCCTCACGACCCCTCAGGAGATGGGAACTGTTATCACCAAGGCTGAAAAACTGAAGCCAGGCAGGCAAAATAGGTGGGATCTGCAGCCAGGCTGCGCCCAAAGTGTGTCATTCTACGCGGCCTGCTGCTCTACCAGGTCTGTGTGTAACTTCCCTATTATACTTGTCCTCTTTCTAGACTCCTTCAGCATGTAGTCTGTGTCACATGACTTAACAGTTCCATGCCATCTGGTCCTGTTTGGGGGTTAGATTTATCTCATAATTAAATGCTAATCCTCAAGTACATAGTTTAGATAAAATAGATAACCTACAACTGGGTTAAGAAACCTAGAATAGGGAGGGCTTTCTTTTGGGATTAAAAATAGTATTAGTGGACATATCATTCATATTTCAATGATGTTTCAAACTTGAAAACAATTTCTCGTTAGCTAACTAGCTTCAGAAACTTTCCATGGCCCACTTTCAAACTCTGCAAATGCACTAAATATTTGGTAAATGAATAAATGTAGACAACAAAGATATTTGGCTTTGATTGGTCTTTAAATGACTATGAACTTAGAAAATAACATAAATATAATACTATATAAGTCTGGGAGAAATAGATTTAAAGAGCATGAAAAAGGCTAAGTGGCAGTAAATTTTGTTGCCCGTTTTGAGTGAGGGTGATTCTGTCCACTTATATACAAACTACAGATTCTTGACTACATCACCTTTCTCTCTCAACCTTTTTCTCAGTTGTGGAATGACTAACATTAGTAAATCAAGTTTTTTTCATTGTTTGGCCACTGGTCATAGCAGGAAATTAATGTTCATCATGACCTAGCACATACATATTTATATCTGAAACCAATTTCATGGAGCAGTAACTTATCCTTAGTTTGTGCAGTACATTTTGATATCTATCATATTTTCTCTTATTAAAATACTGATGGGGTTGGGGTGAGGTCAATAGGAGGGAAAAAAAAGAGATATATGTACTACTATTTATAATACTTTAAACAACAAACAAAAACTGATGGCCATGCACTAAGATGATCCCATGAGTCCCTATTTGTAAAAATATGAAAAACACTAAGTAGTCTCATATTATCCTATCTAAGAGTAATATGCAAATTGACCATCACTCCAACACACAAGATGGCCACCCCTATGTGGTCAAAGATGGCTGCCCCCATGTGGACACAAGATGGCTGGCAGGGGAGAGCAGTTGTGAGCAATCCGGCCAGCAGAGAAGGGCAGTTGGGAGGGACCAGGCCTGTAAGGGATGGCAGTTAGGGACTATCAGGCCTTCAGGGGAGGGCAGTTAGAGGTGACTGAACAGGCAGAGGAAGTAAGTTAAGGGCAACCAGGCCTACCAGGAAGGGCAGTTGGGAGTGACCAGGCCTGCAGGGAAGGGCAGTTTGGGGGGGACTGTACTGGCAGGGGAGGGCAGTTGTGGGGGACCAGGCCTGCAGAGGAGGGCAGTTGAGGGTGGTCAGATCCGCAGAGGAGTGCAATTAGGGGCCATCAGGCCAGCAGGAGAGCAGTTAGGTGTCAATCAGGTGAGGAAGGGAGCAATTAAGTGTTGATCAGACTGGCAGGGGAGTGGTCAGGGGGTGATCAGGCTGGCCGGCAGAAGTTAGGGGCAATCGGGCAGGCAGGCAGGTGAGCGGTTGGGAGCCAGCAGTCCTGGATTATGAGAGGGATGTCTGACTGCCCTCTTGGGCCCAATCCAGGTCCCTCATTGGAGAGGGTACAGGCTGGGTGGAGGGACACCCTTCCCCAGTGTACGAATTTCATGCACCAGGCCTCTAGTCTCTGTAACAAAAGGCTAACCTACCATTATGGCGGAATGACCAGAAAGACTGGTTGCTATGATGCACACTGACCACCAGGGGGCAGATGCTCAATGCAGGAGCTGCCTCCTGGTGGTCAGTGCGCTCCCACAGGGTGAGCGCTGCTTAGCGGAAGCCGGGCTCATGGCTGGCAAGCGCAGCAGCAGTGGCAGGAGCCTCTCTTGCCTCCATGGCATCACTAAGGAGCAGAGCCGAGCGGCAAGGAGCAGCAAGCAGGTGGGTGGTAAGGAGCAAGGGGTCCTGGACTGTGAGAGGGCACAGGCTGGGCTAGGGACTCTCCTCACACTCACACACCAGTGCACGAATTCCATGCACTGGGCCTCTAGTCTAACAATAAAGTTCTGTAAGAGAGCAGAAAGGTAATTTCCATTTTATTCTTCCCCTACATTCTTAGAAAATGATGCAATTTCTACTGTCTTTAGCATTTGTTAAATGGCAGCACCTCCTTCTCCAGTCACTTTGAGGAGTCCCCTCCTGGCGGTTCAGGAGTACACCGGTGAAAAACATTTTTCGGAACTTTATAGGCTGTAAGGTCTTACAGTGCAGCCAATGGTCAGCAAATGACAGCGGATCCCCACCGAGGTTGTAAAATGGAGCCTCTTATCTTTTCCTGCGCTATAACGTATACAGTGCTCTGCCTAGTCCCCCCGCCCTGTAAGCAGAGAGCTGGCCTAGCTGGTACTGAAAAAGATTTTCTTGGTATTAACCTAGAAGAGACATAAAACGTCAGCTATTTTCTCTGGGCCATTCTGCAATGTTTACACAGCACTGGCTTCTTGGGATGACTTAGGTTCTTACGACTTGAGAAATGCCAGGGCAGACAAGTAGTCTGGAAGCAAAACCAACAGGCACCCAATTACTTTGTTTGCACAGATGCAAAAGCGTGGAAATTTATATGGTTAGGCCTGAATTCCAAAGTTTGTTCGTTTTGTTTTTAATTACACACCCAACCGAGTGCATAAAAGCCCACAAAATGAGTGCAGTGAAAAATGTCTGTCATCTTTTCTATTTTTAAACTGAAATATGGAGCTCATAAAAGCGAGGCTGTCGTAAATTTTCACTTGGGGACAAAAACCACGATAATCAGGAGAAAAAAATGCATATACACACACCCAAATGTAACAGTGGTAAACAGTTTTTATTCAGGCAATGAAACATGGAAAAAAATATATTAGTAATCATTATAATAATTTCATTTGTGTGAGTATAACTTTTACAAATATTTACCTGACATATAAAAGGGAAATTACTGTGCATATAAAATTTATGCAGATGATTACTCCACACAGCACAATCCTGATAGCAGTAGTCAATGCAGCGTCCATTCCTCGAGACGAGGCTCTCACACACTAAATGGCACCCGTGGGGACACAGTGGAAGCAGATGTGCAATTAACTTTGACTTGTTGGCACATTAGTACACGTGGGTATCTACTGGCAAACACACTTGCTAACGGTGACACTGGAAAGTTTCCTGCCACCTCTGAGATTTAAAGAAATGCCTGGGTCCTATCCCATCGGGTTGGAAGGACCAGGACTGAGGCTGCAGATGTGGTGACACCTGCCCTGTATCTGGACGGGGGTGGTTTCCGAGTTCAGATTTTCATAGGTCCACTTGGAAATTATTAATACAGAATATCGGTTAACCATGTGACTTGGAAATACGTTTTGGATTGTATTTCAGACACCACTGAAAGGCAGAGGGAGAGAAAGTGGCATCTTTACAGTTCTAAAGAATCGATACAGGGAAGGTTCAAGCCACACCTCAGCTCTACGTCTGGCCTCCTCCAAATGAGTTAAGACTGTTGGCATGGCACACAACATCTTTATATTAGAACTATAATCTGAATATATATATGTATATATATACATATGTATATATATATGTAATAGCTGTAACCATATTATAGTTAATAAAGTCATTCCTTAGGAATCTTGCTTGTCCAAATCTAACTGCATGCTAAGAGGCACAGAAATGGGGTTGCATTTGGACAAAGAACTACGAAAAGTGCAATCTTTAATCTCCAGAATGCTAGCTCGGCACCAGGGAGAGTCTCCCCTAGAAATGCTGCTGTTTATAGTATCTTCCAGAGGAGATCCTTAGAGGGAAGTGTCCGATTTCTTTAGCTTTACTATATGGGAGACTCAAGGTTTGAGTGATAAATTGCTTTCTAAAAATCACTGGGATCTGTAGGCCAGTCAAACCTGTTTTGGACACAAGTCTCCTCAAAATATTTCTATTAACATCTCTGAAGAAAATGACTTCTTAGACCTTTGGCCTGACATTCTGGGATTCCCAGACTCTATTTGTTCTTTAATAAGCAAATAATAATCTGCTAGCTTTAAAATTCTTCGGAATATATACATCTTACTTTAAAATCTTTGCCTGAATCATTTCATCTTTCAACACCTAGTGTCTCTATTTCCAACAAGAGGATAAAGTAAGAAACCAAGTCCAAGAGCAAACTCACACGGTCACAAAACCACAATGAAAAGACAGTTCAGCAAGACGACTGCGAATGGCAGTGAAAAACCAAAAGGAAATAAAGAGGGAGCCTTGGGGCTTTTACACCACTAGAAAAGGCTGCGCTGGGTCATTTCCAACTAGTGCACGCAAGTTTACCGATGCCTGTTCGTTAAAAATTCCATTGTGAGCTTCAAAGCCCCCCCCCCACACACACACACAAGTCCCCGGTTACTTTTATTTAAAGGGAGTGCTTCCCACTGGCTGCTTGGAGACAGACAGCTCAGGAACACCGGGGGCCGTTCCCTCCTCCGGTTCACAGACAGGACTAACTCGGGGCTGTCCAACGAAGATCCAGCTATCGGTGTGAGAGCTGGACAAAGCGCAGGGCAGGTGGAAAGGGTAACTGGCCGGAAAGAAAATGCAACCTGAGCCATCCCTCAAAACCACACATAAATCTTTCCTTAAGATTCCACATCAGCCCCGAAGGCAGCCAGACCCTCAGATGTGTTTCTGCCTTTCCTAATTTGGGCTGGGTCTGAGGAAGCTAGGAACCACGTGAGAGAACCGGGCTTCTCAAAATGGCCAGGACAGTTTCACAGAACAAAGGTACGGGCAGGCCTTCAGGAGCTTCTCTCAATACAGTGCCTCTCAGGAGGTCTGACTGTAACCAACCGGCCAACCAAGCAACACACCGTTCAGTCTCCAACTGAAACACTTTAAGATAAAGACTCTCTTTACACTCTGGTAAAGTCAAACATATAAGCCATGTCTCCGGATCCAGATCCAGAGCCTCAACAAGATCATCAAATACTTCCCAACTACAATCTAGGCCAGCAACTTGCATTCATGTCTTTCCACTTCTGTAACAGGGTTTATTTACTATAGCCCAGTGGTAGGCAAACTTGTGAGCCGAAGTTTGCCGCTCTGTTGACTAGAGTTTGCCGACCACTGGGACAGGGGCTTAATCACAAGGAACAACAGCAGCCTGTAATTATTGGAATTGAGAGTCTAGGTTAGTGGTCGGCAAACTCATTAGTCAACAGTCGCATGTGGCTCGAGAGCCACAGTTTGCCGACCACTGCTATGGCCTAACAAGGAATCTGGCTCTCTAGGGGCCGACTCTAGGCTGTCTTATTCCAGAGTTCTAAAAGTTTGGAGTTGATTTGTTTGTTTTGTGGTTTCTGTTGTTGTTGCTTATTTTTTAAGAAAAATAAACATACTTTATTCTGTCCAAAATAGTCTCTTGATTTGCCAGCTGCACAAGCTACACTTTTATTCTCGTTGGAGAATATCCACCTATTACATTAGAAGGAAGAACATATTCTTGTAAAGGTCATGGCTGAGAGGCCAGAGGCAATACGACCTAACCGGGGTCCTCCCATATTCCTTGTGCAGCAACTTCACTCTAGGGTCTGGTTGTTAAGGAATCTCTTTTACCAGTGTGCTGGGGAAGGATTGTCGTCACCTGTTTAAACACATAGCTACCTGTTTTATATACACAAGAAACCTAAAAAGAGGACTAGTGTTTATCATGGAGACCATCTATAAGCCTTCAATGCTTAAAACAGACCAACAAACTGAAAGCCAGTCAACATGGACATGTCACCAAAATACAGCAGCAAAAAGGCTTGGCAATGTTTCTTTCTGCAAAGATAGTTGCTTTTCTCGGGAGGAGAGGACTAGAGGAGGAAATCAGTGATGCCACCTGGAGACGCCTCGCTTCACTGAGCTAAATTATAGCGCAGCACTCACATTAATCTGGGGACTGTCTTCAAAGCCCACAAGATTGTCCCGTCACCCCTCCAACCACACCTCACTTCTGTGGTAGGACCATAGGCTTTAAAATACAGCCTGAGCACCAATTGTGTGAATGCATATTGATAAAAGGTGACTCTGGCTTTAAAAGGCATTATGGACCTTCCTGGGGCTGAAGATTGCAGGCCTGTGAACAGTGACACTTCTAAAGGGAAATGCATATTTGAAGATCTACAGAGCTCTCCCACCTGGCACAAGTGGGTCATGCAATAGCTTTACAGGAAAAGCACGAAAACTTACAGGTGGTGAACATAGTGTATGTGACCAAGAGGATCTTCAGCTGGTAAGGTTAAGACCAGAGTGCTTTCAAACACCTGCAGGGCTTGGTTTTGCCTATCAAATGCCAGGGAATTTTCCTTTGGGGGATTAAGGGCCTCTCTCCTCTGAAGTAAGCCCAGGAAGAGCTTGGGGCAGTGGGTTCTGTGTGCGGGCCTGCTCCCTGCACTCTCCTCCTCCACCAGTCAAATGGCCTCTGTTTAAACACACTCAAAACATGCGCTGATTTTCGGAGTGGTTCACATGATTTTTCCTGCCCCTTTTGTTAAAAATTCTGTCTTAAGTTTGAAAGGACTTTTTTTTTTCTTTTTGCCTCAAAAGAAAAAAATCTGAAGAACAAGATATCCCATTTGTGAAAAAAAACAACTGTTTCTTCCCCTTTCCTTGCTCATGGGGATACAGTTACCTTTCAATTATAAGATCATCTAAATCTTTTACAAGATTTTTTTCAGCGAATTTCAAATAATCCAGAGGAACTATTGGTTTTGCAGCAACAAGTGAAGCAGAAAAGAAGTGGCTCTAGGACAGCCTCGCCACACCAGTTCCTAGACCCAGTTCCGAGGGAGCCCCACTCAGCTGTTCCCGAAGGAAGCAGCCACCGTCAGCCTGCAGACCCACCCAGAGGGCCCCCCGCCCCTGCTCACACTCGCCAAGGCTGAGGAGCATCCAATACCCGGCAACAAGTCTTCCCTGGACGTGAAACCTGAGACAGGGTCATGAGTCATGACAGGGGTCGGGAGTTTCCACATGTTCCATCCCCCCAAATCCTGAGGCTGGCATTCTGAGCTAGGACCCTCTTCCAAAGTAAATGTTTACATTTATGGAAATAGGCTCTTCCGTAGGTTCTTATTTGACTGTACCCAGGGGAGAGCAGCAGCACATGTAAATGTATGTGAGGGTTTGTATATGTATGTAAATGGCTACTCGGAGCCCCTTCTTGTTTACAAATTAGAAGGAACAAAAGCCAAGTTATCTCCTCAAATAAAACCACCAAATACCGAAAATTAAATTTAAAAGATGAAATACATATGTCACACACAAAAAATCAGAGACATGGTGAAAAGGAGGTGATTCCAAATAGTAGCCATAAAATCACAATCTAGCACACGTGGAAAAGCAAAGTGGACTTCAAAGTGAATTAAGACAGGCTGTGGTGGCGCCATTTTAAGACGAAGGGGAAGGAGGTGGAGCACTTAAAGGGGTGCGGGAGTGGGGCTGGACCCAGGGCTGCAGCAGGCCTCCCCCTCCCTCCCGCCAGAATGTTGGGGGGGAGGGGAAGGGAGCTGATGCCGGTAAATCTCAGTGGAAATAACTGGAGAGAAAGGGTTCATTTGAAGGTCTGCTTTCCCTCCAGTATTTAGACTTATCCTGCAGTAAAATAGAATTTATTGAAAGGAATGTGTTTGCAGCACTTCTTTTTTGCCATATATAAATCTTGTTTGCAATTTAATAACAAAAGTGAGCTTTGGGACATTTCAGGCCTGGCACGGAAGGCAGCTTTTACACAAGCTATAAGGAAACTAAGGTACAGGGAGGCCAAGGGACTGGTCTAGCTCACTTCTGGCACGCTCTGCTCTCTCCAGAACCGACCTTTGGCATGTGCAGTAAAGGCACCAGGCACACATTCACCGTCATGGGGATCCCGGCGGTGCTTCTTCCCCCATATGTGAACAGTCCTAAAAATTCCACTTCTGCATCTGACTGTGACTCCTGCTCCTGGGCAGAGTTCCTAACTGCTTCCATGTATGCGACACAGGACTGAAAGAATGAAGTTTAGCCCAAAGTTCTCCAGGGAGCAAAAGGTGTGGGTGCTTCCTCAGCCACGAGTCTCTTTTAAAAGGTAAAGCAGGAAGGGCTCCTAAAAAGCTGCTCTTCGCAATTACTGAGAATATTAATTTTTCAGAACCTATATGCCTCTGAAGTGAATTACATGTGGCAAGGGGAATCTTTGAAGTATGGGAGAATATGCTGTTTATGTTGTGGTGCGGTTGAAAAAATAGTAATAAAGTACATAGTTGTAAAAGAAAAAAAAGAATTAAGACAGAGAAACCACAAACTCAACTTAGCAGCCTGTCGACTGATGCCACTCCTCCGGCGACGGTGCAACGCTCCAGGGCTCTTCCAGGGCTGTTCGCCGGCAGCAAAGCAGGACAGGCAGCAGTGGGCATGTGCTTTTTCCAAGTCTCTTCTCTGCAAAGGGGCAACAATTCCTGGATAAGGCAAGATAACTGGTCACAACAGAAGCAGCCAATGCAGATCCACGCGAACAGGGGAAACTCAGTCAGTCTTTCCCAGCTTTGCAATCAGCTCGTCGCAGATTTTCGTCAGTTCTTCGATTTCTTGGTTCTGAAAGACAAATGATACGACTGTGGATGTCATCGGTGCACTGAGATAAAGGAAATTATAATCAACGGTCCCCAGACTGGCTCTACTCCGTGGCTCTTTCTACATCTTTTCTCCTTGAAAGAAAGGAGAGCACTATACCTTCCCCCCTGGAAATGCTCATGTGCAAAAAGTTACGCTTAAACTGAGTAGGGGGTGAGGTTAGTTACTGGCCCTCTGCAGCCTGTCCATGAACTCCTTACTTCTCAAATTTTCTTGCTATCCTAGGAATTACCCAGGGTACCTGTGAAAAACACATTATCTGGGCTTCACTCAAACCATTAGCATCTCCAGGGATCTGGGATTCTAGAGTCCTCGTATCCCAGGAATTGTTTGATTTTTCTTTCTTTTTTTTCAGAAGCCATGTAAAGAACCCTGTCCTTACTTAATGGAGGCCACAGGACACAACTGGTGACATAGGAAGAAAAACATTAGAGGCAGACAAAAACCGAAGTCCGAGGATCGCCCAGCAGTGAGCAATAGGGACCGCTGTTACCACTATTCACCTACAGCAGCGGCTCCGCCCCTCCCTCCCCCCCCTGTTATCTGGGCCTGGGTCAGTCTTCCTGTGGGGCTGTTCAGTGCACTGTCAGATGTTTGGCTGCATTTCTGGCCTCTCCCCACCAGATGCTGGTGGCATCTCCTAGTCATAACAACCAAATATATCTCTAGGTGTTGCCAAATGTGCCCTGCACCATAAAATTATAATCAGGGGGAAGACGGCTTTTATATTACATTTAAAAAGAAAAAAAAAAAAACAGAGAGAGAGAGAGAGAGAGAGAGAGAGAGAGAGACAGAGAGAGACAGAGAGAGAACTGTTTTATAAAAGGGAGCCTAAGATCCAACTAAACAGCATTTGGTCCCTAAAGTTCAGTTAATGCCACTTCCTCTCTGCACCCCGCCTGTGGACAGTCCCCACCCATGTGCCTGGAAATTTGCTGGTTTGCCTTGTTTGTTTCCCCCCTGAATCGGCTCAGAAAGGAACTGGACTGAAGTGTCTGGGCAAAAAGGCGAGGCCTCTCTCATCCAGATCCACCACAAGTTGGCTACTGTGGAGGACAGAAACCCAGGCCCCTGTGGTCACCCCCTCTTCATACCTTCTGCTGCAGGGCCCTTTCCAGGGACTCCACCTTCATCTGTTCTTTCCGGAGTCCCGCATGGAGGGCTGCACTCTCAGCCTTCGCTTTCGTTCGAACCTGAGCAATCTCTTCATTGGCTCTGTTTGTGTTTGTTTGTAGAATAAAGGGACAAAAAGCACATGGTTAGTCATCAGTCGCTGCAAAAGAGTCAGGACAGTAACCACTGACATCTCTGAAACAACCTACATGGACTGACTTCACGACCAGAAAAACAAAAGGAATCGATGACCTAAATAATTCAATTTTAACTTATAAACACTCCATTTACACACAGCTGCTAAGCAAATGTGCATGGCGGAAACCAATGGTAGACTTAATCTCAAAGGCCACGGTGTTCTTCAAAATTCATGTCACTGGAAAATGAAATCACATGACAGTTTCCACAACAATCAAGCTAGATTTGTGGGGTTTTTAACCCAGTACAATAGCAGGTAGGATCATCCTTGGGATCATTGTAGCTAAAGAGGCAGAATACCAACCATCTCATTTACGACCCAGTCCTAAAAATGACTTCACTATTGCTGGGCAAAGGAACCTTTTTAATAAACATATATGTCAGTTGATAAATAGCCAATTAACTGACAAAGGATGGTAAAAACTCACTAGTAATCAGAGACATGCAAATTAAGGTGATAAATCTTTAAAATCCTTCAGACTGAGGAAAATTAACAAGAATGATCTTGTCCCGTTTTGTCTTGCAAGGAAACAGGCTCATTGGGAAGATGCAAACTGGCCATCTCTGTGCAGGGCAATGTGATAGTAACCACTACAGTTTAACAGGTGTACACCCTCTGAGCCAGCAGTGCCCTCCCTCTTAGTAACCCATCCACACAATATTCCCACTTGGCACAATGGTGACTTAGATTACACTCTATGTTTCGCCATGAAAAATGGCCATGCGATACTATCAAATGAAACAGTAAATTTTGTAATATGCTGCCTCCATCATACTTTTTAAAAAGTCAAAGCTATTATGGGCAATATTTGTAAAGGCACAAACACTGGAAGAATGCACAATAAACTTTAATAGCAGTACCTCTGGGGGTGGCAATGGGAAAGGGGGAACTTATAAGGTTTTACAAATAGGAAGACAGAGCAAAATGTACAAGTATGTATTACTTTTTAGTTAAAAAAATAAAGTTGGATGCATCCTTCATACCACTCCCCAGGATAAATTCCAAATTTGTTGGATTTAATTAAAAAATTAAGCCATAAAATACTAAAGGGAAAACATAGGATAAGTTTTTATATTCAGCCCAGAGGAAATCTTTCTTCCTATGACAGGAAATCTTGACACTGTAAGAAAAATGATTGCTAATTTCAGGATCAAAAACACATATCTGCACATCAAAACCACTACAAGCAGAGCCAAAGGGTAACTGACAAGCAGGAAAAAAAATATTTACCACTCATATACAGAGGGCTGTCATCCTTAATATAAAAGTACTAGAGGCCCGGTACACAAATTTCATGTACAAGGTGGGGAGGAGAGGATCCCCTCAGCTGAGCCTGTACCCTCTCCAATCCGGGACCCCTCGGGGGATGTCCAACTGTCCCTTGGATTGGGCCTAAACTGGCAGTTGACATCCATCTCAAAATCTGGGACTACTGGCTCCTAACTGCTCACATGCCTGCCTGCCTGATTGCCTCTAACTATGCATGCCCTCTGCCAGCCTGATCACCCTAACTGCCTCTGCCTGCCAACCTGATCGCCCCTAACTGCCCCCACTGCCGGCCTGGTCGCCACATGCAGCCTACTGTCCAGCCTGCTGTTCAGTTGTTTGATTGTCCCTCATTAACTCCCCTGCTGGCCTGGTCACCCCCCTGCTGTTTGGTCGTTACTATGAGGGTGTCCTGACCAATAATTTGCATATTATCCTTTTATTAGTATAGATAATGTTCTATAGGTAACACATATATAAACTGACAATAGAAAAATGGGCAAAGAATAGTCATTCATAGGAAAGCAAATATCTATATGGACAGCTGCTAAGATATGTTCAATTTCACTCATAAAAGAAACATAAATCAAAACTACAATGAATAAAATAAATGCTTTGTTGCTTGACATGAAAAAAACACACACAGAACAACAACAATAAAAAACCCAACCAACTACAACAAAATACCATTTTTCATCTATTATATTTGCAGAAAATCAAAAATCTGACCTATTGGCAAAGCTGTAGGAATATAAATTAATAGAAGCCTAAGGAGGGCAGTCGGACAGTATTGTAAGTATAAGTTCCTGTGTTCTTTGGCCCAGTATTCTTTTCCTAACATACAGATAACCCCCGTGCCTAATGATAATCATAAAAGGTTGCTTATTGCAGCACTGCTGGCAGCAGATTTTAAATAACCTGAAGGTCCAACAGGGAGGGGCATTCCAACAATGGAACACGCCACACGGCTGTTTTAAAAAGAAAGGAAGCTCTTCATGGATTGATATGAGAAGATTTCCAAAATACATTACTGGAAAAGCGAGGTATGCCATCATTTGTATAAAAAAGGAGATTCTCGCGACATTAAAAATGGTAATTATTGAGTTGGAGTTGTTGGCTAACACTAACATGATGCAATACATCAGTGTATCAAACTGACACACTGTATACCTTAAACTTACACAATGTTATATGTCAATTATGTCTCAATAAAGCTGGGGGAGAAAAAGGATGGGAATAAAAGAGTATCTGGAAGGATAAAATAGTAATGATAGAACCCCGGTGAGGAAAAAGGAGGAACCCCAGGAGAATGGGCATGGGGTGGAGGGAGATACTGTATATCTTCTTATTTTTTTAATATTAGTTCATGGGAAGATTGTACCTATTAAAAAAAGTAAATACACACACGTGCTCACCCACACACATATACACATCATCTAGAGTTGCAAAACAGTGATTTCTTCCTTGCCTCCATCCATCTTCTCACATCATGAAAAGTAAAATGCTTATGTGCAAGCTCTTACTTGTCCAGTTTTTCTTCTGCGTGGATCTTCAAAGCTTGATACCGCTGTTCCTCCTGCTTAACTCTGGCTAAGTAATCCTGAGCACATTTTTTCAAGGCTTCTTCATTCTGTTCTCAAATGACAAGTGAAAATAAAAGAAACAGGTCATTTTCTTTTTCTTCTGCTAGTGGCACACCATGTATCAGAGTCCTCATTTTTTGAAAAAACAAGAAAACCCAAATCAATTCAGATGCCTTTAAATTATACTGTATGGTACTTTGAAACAGGCACAAATAAATCTATTGAAGAAATTCTAGAGGTAAGGGGCATATATTAATTTTCAAACAGCAAGGTTCAGTGACACTAGTACACCTGCTTTAGGAAGACAGTTTTCAATGCTGAACATCAATGTGATTCCCATAGATAAATTAGTCTGTCTCATTTTCATTTTAATATGCACAGAAAGAATGTTCACTGCTATAAATGTTATCTGGTTGATGGCAAATCAAATCAATACACCTAAATTTGAAACATTACTTTTCTCTAGAATATGCAGGCTAAACTTTTCAGGGCTATCTCTAGAATCCCTTTTACTTTTACTAATATTACATTGGTGCACTATCAAAATGAACATTTCTAGAATTCTCCTAAAGTCCAAGGGTTCCACAGTTCTTATACTCCATGCCACACTCTGGTTGTGTCTGGGGTTTACCGGCCTCACCCAAGAGAGGAATGACCAAGACACGCCACCCACAAAGAAAAGGGGGGAGGGGATCCTCCAGCTTCCCTGGAACAGAAGATACAGGCCGGCAGGGACCCTAAAACCCAGTTTAAAAGGCTACCCACACTGCTCTGGCATACACATCTGACGATCCACCACCACAGCAAAGAGATTCCAGAAGAAAGGACATGCTACCTTCTTGAACCCTTCCAGAACACCTTTCAGGTTCTCGTATCTCCTGAAGAGATCAGAAAGGGACCTTTCCACAGAGTTAAGGTCAGCCAGGGCCTGCTCCTTCTCCATGGTCAGTTGCTGGAAGCTTTTCTGAGAGGTCATACTTGTCCTTTGTTCATCTTCTGTGAATCCAAAGCAAAGGCACATTCAATCAACAGCTAGCAGCCGCCCTCCTGAGCTAATAAGCAGTGTTCTCGCTGGTGGGACCCAGAGTGGACATTACAAAGTCCCCACTCTCAAGCACCTCCATTCTGTGGGAGAGAGATGTGGTGACAAATGATGGGGGAATCAAGGCGGGGCAGGAGGGAGGGGGTTCCCTTTTTATAGAGCGTGGCCTCACTCCGGGGAGATCTGAACAGATTCCAAGCAGATGAGGGGAATAGCTGTGGCAAAGGCCACGTGCTGGGATGGGATTGGTGACGAGGACAGTAGAAAATACATCTTCAGTGCTTAGGTGTAGACAGACCTGACTCTGATTTCAGTTGTCAGTCCTTAAAACACTGGCCAGAAGTTCTAAATCCAGTGCAGGAAGATCAACCATGGGTCTGACACCGGAGGGTACAGCTGGCAGCAGAGTGAGGACACTGCACCACCTGGGGGAACGAATGATGTGCCCAGGCCGCCCGTGCTCTGGGTACTGGGCAAGGGATTCTCACAGAATCCATGTGTCTGCCAGCCTCTGAAGTGAACCCAGCTATAGCTGCTCCCCATCACTCATGGATTCCCTATCTGTGAATTTGCCTACTTACTAACATTTATTTGTAACCCCCAAATCTGGTGGTTACTTCTGGTGCATCCCTGGTCATTCACAGACATGTGCAGAACAGCAGAGGTTGAGAAAGGTGATGCCTTCTCGCTTTATACTGTAAACAAGTGTCCGTTCCACAGTCTATTTAGTGCTTGTGTGTATGTGTGTATGTGTGTCTGTGCTTTCTGTTGGTGATTTTGCTATTTAAAAATAGCTCCCACGTGTAGTGCTACAGAGCTGTCTAGAGTTCCTAAGTTCAGGAAGGCTGTGATGTGTCTTACGGGGAAAATACATGCTCCATACGCTTTGTTCACACATGAGCTAAATAGCCCTGTTGGCCTCAAGGTCAATGTTAATGAATCAACACTATACAACAAATAAGATGTCTTTAAACAAAAGCACACATAAGACAAGATTATGAAATTTCAAAAGAATTGTGACAAGAGCTTGCAGGAACCTAACCCTGTACTTCCCGAGAAGCAACAGTTCAGTGTTTGCTAACTTGGTGGCAACTCCATAAAACATAACTATTGTGCATAATGAGGATCAACTGTATCTAAGTGATGGACAAAGTGAAGTTTGTATCCGGATTTGAAATTCATCTATGGATCCTATGACTCATACCCTAGAATAAAAAATGTCCTTACCAATCATTTGGGCAATGGTCTTTTCGTATTCAGCCACAATTTTCCTTAAAAATAAAAAAATAAAATTATTATCAGAGGAGCATTTGTAGACAATAGAAGTTGGAAAATATTTTCCCAATTAAACACATTAACATACAGGGTGGGGCAAAAGTAGATTTATAGCTGTTTGTTTGGAAAATAATACAATTAATATGATACAATAAAATAACATCTGGTTTGCGTACTCACTACTGTAAAGCAATTTTTGCATCGCCCTGAATACTGACAGATTTATGTAACCCATTTATCCACTTTGGGTCTCTTTTTTTAACATTAATTCAAGATTTGTTAATGTTCAAAAGGTTTTTGTTAAGATTTTATGTTTAACAAGCCTTCATTCTATTTGTAGAAACAACTGCCTTCACTTTTTCTTTGCCTGCAGGCAATAGATTTAGGTTTATTAGACAAATCAGGGTTTTACAAAGTAAGTTATAGTAGTTCCCTATTACCGTGGTCCTAACCTCGGTCAACCACAGTCCAAAAATATTAAATGGAAGATTCCAGAAGTAAACAATTCATATGTTTTAAATTTTGCACCATTCTGAGTAGTGTGATGAAATCACACACCACTCCATTCAGTCCTGCCTGGTATGTGAATCATCCTTGTCCAGCATCCCCAAGCTGCATCTGCTACCTGCCTGTTAGTCATTTAGCCATCTGGATTATCAGGTCAACTATCTCAGTATCACAGGGCTTGTGTTCAAATCACCCTTATATTACTCAGAGAAACCATAAAGTCTGTCCTTTAACTGAAAAGATGAATAAAGTACAATATGATGTTTTGAGAGAGACAAACCACATTTAAGTAACTTTTATTACAGTATACTAGGGGCCCGGTGCATGAAAATTCATGCACGGGGAGGGGAGGAGGGTCCCTCAGCCCAGGCTGCGCCCTCTCCCAGTCCTCAGGGGATGTCAGACTGATGGCTTAGGCCCACTCCCCATGGACATTCCTGTGGGAGCACACTGACCACCAGAGGGCAGCTCTGGCCCCATCCCCCAATGCCCCACTGCCGGTGGCCTCCCTCTGCAGGAGGTGACCCTAATGGGCCAATTAGGGGACGGCCAGCCCCACCTCCCGATTGTTCCTCTATTGCTACCCCTCCCCTCATCGCTATCCCTTGCCTCTGCTCACTGGCACCTGCCTTAGCTGGCTGCGCGCCGCTCACTCACAGGCCCTGCCATTCCACTGTTTGGTCAATTTGTATATTAGGCTTTTGTTATATGGGATTGTAAAACTGTTCTATTTTATTATAGGTTATTATTGTGGTATTTTTAAAAAATCTTATTGATTTTGTACAGAGAGCAAGGGAGAGGGATAGAAAGCTAGAAACATTTATGAGAGAGAAACATCGATCAGCCGCCTCCTTCACACCCCCCACTCGGAATGTGCCTGCAACCAAAGTACATGCTCCTGACCGGAACTGAACCTGGGACCCTTCAGTCCGCAGGCCGACGCTCTATCCACTGAGCCAAACCGGTTTCGGCTAGGTTATTATTGTAAATCTCTTGTGTCTAATTGATAGATTAAGCTTTATCATAGATATGTATGTACTGGAAAAAGTACATGTAGGGTTTGGCTCTATCTGCAGTTTCAGGCATCTACTGGGGGTCTTAAAACCTATCGGTGGTGGGTAAGGAGGGAACTACTATAATGACATAATCGGGGAGGAGAGGGGAGGTTTTCCTAACGATCTGATCTGTGCTCAGGCTTTCCTGGTCCCAACCCACCATTTCTGACATCTGTCCCCTCTGATTTACTTACAAGTTTTATTTTGCTGTCCTAATCCTCAAAGCAGCTCAGTTATTCAAAGATCACCCGTCATGTTAACCTTCCTTTAAGCGAAATGCAATAATGTTGGCCTAAGTGACAGTGCTCTTCCCTGTGATCCCTCAGTAAGAAACGATGGCTCCCCTTCTCCTCACTGGTCGTGCCCATCACTCTGACCCTGCACCCAAGCTTCTAACACATAATAATAGCTCCTCGAAGCTCTCCAAGGACAGGGGCTGTTCCTTCTCCTCCACCATTCCCGAATGGTGCCTTACACCCAGTAAATGAATGCTCAAAAGAACAGACAGCCCTGGTCAGTGGGCTCAGTTGGTAGAGCTTTGCCCCATGCACTGAAAGGTCACCGGTTCCCAGTGAGGTTGCAGATTCAGACGGGAGGCAACTGATCAGTATTTCTCTTTCTCCCTCTCCCTTCCTCTCTCTCCAAAAAAAAAAAAAATTCAATAAAAACGTCTTTTAAAAATTAAAAAAATAATAACACAAGAGACACAAATTAGCATGGACTTATTTAAAATATTTCCTAATCATTCAAGTGCTGACTGTATAAATTATTTATTCTTTTTCCCTCTTCTTTGATGCCATCTCTAGTTATTACAGGGCTCCTAAATCTCCTTTCTAGAGAATTAGGAGCAAAAATAAAAAACTTCCAATTTGAAAATATCAATCAGTTCTGTTTTCTGCTAACATGCTTTCTATAATCTATTTATTGGTTATGAGATTTGACGCTACCATGAATAGTTTTTTGTAGGGAGTGGTTATAGGGTTAAGCCTTGGACTGACCTGCTGGCAAAGCCCAAACAAGTCCCACCTTAGAGGGCACAGCCATCTTAGTGCCGAAACCAGTAATTGTGTGGACAAGAAACCTGGAAGGCTGGTCAACCCTGAATCTCTGAAAGGTCAGAGCCAGCCACCTCCTATCTAATTGAGATGGTGGTAGCTGAAGCAACTTCCCCACCAAATAATCATGTAAATCCTCACTGATAAGATAATCTGCCTGTTACTGAAATTGCCTGTTTCAGGGTAAAGGGTGTATCCCAAAACTGAATAAGAGGGATGGCAAGGCCAAAGGAAGGTGGTAGTTTTCCCAGTAGAGGAAGGCTCCCGCCTGGCCCCCCAATATTCCTAAATTAATGTTTTCTAGTCTCTTTTCATTGCGTGCAGCCTCCTCCAGAACCCGAACCCTGAACGGGAACCCTGAACAACGTAGGATGTGAAAGGGGTTCCCACAATCTTAGCATAATAAGATCTTGTGACTGCTCCCTAGATCTTTCTGGGTAGCTAAAAAAAATGGGCTGTGGGAGGTACAGCAAGTGCTGCCAAAAACAAGTGAAACTTACAAGAACATCATAAAGTACCTTGTTTACCCCTGACTATAAAATAAAGCACCAGCTTGCAGTCTGGATCTGTTCTGTGGTCTCAGTCACGCGCAGAAGATCCACCTACACCCAGCTTATTCTTTGTCTGTCTTTCCTTCATCCTTCGGGCCCTCCCTCAGGCTCGCCGAACCCTGGGCTGTGCTGGCGCAGCACAGTTTTTTTTAAAGTATTATGTAAAAGGGACATCTGTAGTATTTTCAACAGTAAAGATAAATTTTTAAAACATAATTATGAATTATATTGTCTCCATAACTAAATTACTCTTTATTTCAAAGGGATATTTTTACACCAATTTGTTATTTCAAAAGATAAGAGTTATGTGAGTTCTGCTTACTTGTAATGTTCTAAACACCCCAAAATAAAGTATTTGAATATAATGTCTGGTGAGCAATGTTCAAGAAATCATATTATCAATCACAAATTAAGATATAAATAGCATAGCCCCACGTCCTCAATAGCTGGTTCTGTAATAAGCAAATACTTTGATCATTTCATTTGTATTAAATCTAGCATTGCATAAAGGTATACAATCCCTCGCCCAAACCTCCAAACTTACCTCATCTCCAAGACTTCTTGTCGAGTTTCTTCATATTTTTTCTTCCATTCACTGGCTTCAATCTCTTTAGTGATTATCTAGATTACAAGGGAGAGAAAAAGCTTGGTTTTACCCACTCAATCTATTACAACTTGAATTTAAGGCTGGAGGCTGAAACAACAGTTCCGCCCAAGACATTCACTATACGTTATGAATGTACATCTCATCATCTATCTAATGCTCATAAGCATTTAGGAAAATAGACTCTTAGCCACATGCGATGCTGGAAACATAGCCACCAGAGTAAAGGTGAGCAGAACATCTCCTAGGAAATTTCCAACTGGTAACTAAGATCTCTGTACATTCAACCTCAGGCAGGGTCTGGCTCTCGCTCTGAATAAAGATTGGGACAAGACACCCAGAGCAGAGTGTCATCTGACAGAGAGTCACTTTAACCCAAGGAGACACCAGTGCACCAATGTTAGGATGAGAAATAAAACTGCCACAGTCAGAGCATTAGAAGTTGGCATGACCAGCATATTCACTTTCTGCAGAGATTTCCGATTGCTTGATAAAAACAGAGTCGGAAAGAGAGTCGGAAGTGCAATGCCTCCAGCCAGTGCATCATCTTACTATAGACTGAGCAGAACCCATGGGGACGCCCATGCTAAATGGAAAGGAACTGATCTAAATTCACTGCCTGAAACCCATTTGCCTTCACAGGGCTTGGATGGGCACACCTTGTTCTCCTTTTATTTACTTCTCTTTGCTTCTAATTGGCACATTTTTACTTCGGTGTCTTTAATCAGGGTCCTAGAAGCCAGCTTATCGGCTTCAGTGACTAAACACATCTTTCTTTTGATCCATGAGGGGACATCTCATATTTTAAATCTCAGGAAGAAGGTAAAGTCATTTTTCTCATTTACAAAATCGGGGTGGGGGAGTGGGGCTCCTCAACACTGCACCCAAGCTGACAACAGGCTTATTGACATCTCTCATTACCAACCTAATGCTATTTTTTAAAATATATTTTTTCATTGATTTTAGAGAGAAAAGGAGAGAAAGAGAGAGAGAAACATGAATGATGAGAGAGAATCATTGACTGGTAGCTCCTACATGACCCCTACTGGGGATCAAGCCCACAACCTGGGCACGTGCCCTTGACTAGAATTGAACCTGGGACCCTTCAGTCTGCAGGGCAATGCTCTATCCACTGAGTCAAACCAGCTAGGGCCTTAATGCCATTTTTTAAAACTTTGAGAGACATGTATCACAGGTACTTAACTACTTTCATCACATTATAAAAATAAAATTGCTCCACCTGCTTTAAAATAGGGTGGAGCTATCCAGTAATACACAAGCCAAGTACATAAATATAACACAGAAATATAACAGGAGAGAGTGGTAACTGATTTCTAGTATATAACAGTGTCTTTCATATTTTTCATATCACCCAAGGCCTAACAATGACCTACTTTTGAAGAAAGCTGCTCAAGAAACACGATAAAGGCATTTGAGAGTTGAATTAAAGAATGAATGAAGGTAGGAAACAATAATACATTAGTGCCAGTCTAGAATGCAAGGAATTTTGATGTAGGAGCATATATTCTCTGTGAAATACAGGCACTGATTTACAAACTCATGTGGATAAAGTTAGCAAGTTTTTATACTTAAAATGTCAAGGCTAAAAGATAAAGGGGACACCACAATGTCAGGACCCCGGCACCAACGTGGCTGGGGTTTTACAGGGAGCCCTTTATCTGAGCGGAACGAGCGGCAGAAACACGAACTTGCAGCGGGGCAGCTGCGCCAGCAGAGATGGGATCTGCCGCTGCACGTGGCTGTACAGAGAAACGGAGCGATAAGAGGGAGGAACAAGAAGTTACCTCTTCTCTTATCAGGGTGAGCACGGCCGTCTTATCTGACTCACTGAGGCAGATGCCATCCAGGGGGCTCTCTCCGCCACAGGCCACGGACACAGGGGCCTTCTCCACAGGGGACTCTGGCGGTCCCTGGGGACAGGAAGGGGAGTGGTTACATTTAACACGTTTAATCTTCAGCTTCTTAATCCTAAGTACCTTTCAATAACTTCCTTATTACTACATTGATCACAATCTTTAAAAACATGTTTCGAGTAAAACACACACACACATACACACAGAAACCCAGCAGCGTTTTTTTGAGAAATCAAGTCTAGTTCCAGTGCTACCAAAAGGAAAAACTTGTTGTAATGATTATCAGGATGTCTTGCTTGTCTAACAGACAGCCTGGAGAAGTTTTCTGCTTATCCCCGAAAAGAAAGTGTAATTATCATAGTGGTCAGTCACCAAAGAATTACATGCAAGAAACAGAACACTGGCCCTAGCTGGTTTGGCTCAGGGGACAGAGCGTCAGCCAGCGGACTGAAGGGTCCCAGGTTGGATTCCGGACAAGGGCACATGCTCAGGTTGTGGGCTCGAACCCCAGTGGGGGGCGTGCAGGAGGCAGCCCATCAATGGTTCTTTGTCATCATTAATGTTTCTATCTCTCTCTCCCTTTCTCTAATCAATAAATACATATATTTAAAAAAACAAAACACTATATCTGGTTCATGGCTCATCTTTCAAGGGGTTTCTGGGGATGATGTGTTCCATGTAAACACATTTTCCAAAGAGAGTAAACTTTTTTTTTTACATGTTGATGCTTTGTGTGTCTATGTGGTCACTTGGATGGAAATATTTCTAAATTTTTTTATTAAGTTTCAGGCCTAAGAAGGCAGAAATGGTGACCCACCCAGCCCGGCTGATGTAGGATCACCAGAAAGCCCCTGCTCTCCAGTGAAGTGAGCCACAGCCCAGGGATGCTGTCGGGTTGCACCAGGACTTGTTCCTGACAACGTGCCTACGCTCCCATTCTTGGTTCTTCCTTGCTGCTGTTTCAGTCCCCTCTGGCAGCACTGCACTTTCTGATACAACAGCTTGCTTTTGTCATAAACTCGGGTTCTAGAGAGCCACATATAGTTAATATTTTATTTTTCACAAAAATATAGGCTCTGGACTCTCTTCCTTCCTAGAAAGCGTATTTTGGGCTATTTTCCCCTTACCTATACAAGTAGACATTTTGTATAAATGAGGGAAAAGCTCAACAAATAACATCCGAAATGCCAGCCAAAGTGACCCAGGAATAATCTTAAATGTCAGTATAGCTAATCAATTATATTGATCATAATCACTCAGCTCTCTGGTATTTTGTTTGAACTAGAACTAAACGGGAAGTCCAGGGTTCACTTGGACGAGTGGTTTTTAAACTTGCCAGGGTCATTACAGAATCATCCTTTCTCTAAAAAAATGCTCAAAAAATACACAATTTTACAGACAGCCTCACAGACCTCATCCAATATAGAAACTCTGGGCTTAAGGCCACAGACAGAACAGGGAAATGCAAAGCCACAGGCTGGCAGGCCCCTCTCTAGCAGCGCTTGGGGGAGGGTGGCCCATGTGCTGACAGAAGTCCCAAACTCCTCAGAAACACTATCTTGGGATAGGCCTATCACTGGAGCCAAGAGTCACTTGTGGGGGGGAGCCTCTAAAATGGCTCCCATGACCCCGCCTCCTGGTCCTAATGCTCTCGGGCACTCTCTTCCTTGGGGCTGGCCGGACCTGAGGACTCACGCCTCTAGGACACAATACGGTAAAAGTCATGGCCAGTCACTTTGTTTACAAAAAGACTCCAGCTTCCACGCAGGGAGAGGCTCCCTGGGGAGGCCCATGTGGCAAGGAACTGATGGCGCTGTCAACAGCCAGTGAGCACCCGAGATGTGCCAACAGCCACACGAGGGAGCCTGGAGGTGGCCGCAGCACGGCCTACACCTGGCCTGCAGCCCCAGGGTTCCTGGTCCACGAACGATGGCATAATAAATGGCAGGGGTGGATAACTGGTCCACCCCTGGACATCGATCATTCCGTTAACTTTCTGTGCCATGTCTATCATCAAGAGGCTTTCCCAGGTCTTGCTTCCTATGAAATTGCCCACAGAAAGATAACAGACGAAGTTAGGCAAACGTATTTGGTTCACCTTGTTGTTATATTTCCGATTCTAAATTGATCCCTTTTAAAGTCTGTCTTTTGCGAGTGTTTATTAATCTAAGGCAGAATCTCCATCTCAAGGAACTAACTTTCCTGTGCCTCCCATGACCCTTGTGTTATCAAGAATCTGATCAGTGCCGAGACCGGTTTGGCTCAGTGGATAGAGCGTCAGCCTGCGGACTGAAGGGTCCCGGGTTCAGTTCCGGTCGGGGGCATGTACTTTGCTGGCGGGCACATCTCCAGTGTGGGGCGTGCAGGAGGCGGCAGATCGGTGTCTCTCTCTCATCGATGTTTCTGACTTTCTATCCCTCTCCCTTCCTCTCTGTAAAAAAATCAATAAAATATATTAAAAAAAAAAAAAAAGAATATGACCAGTCTATTGATTTTCTTAGGAAGTTCTTTAAGTTTTTTGTTTCTCATCAGCACAGCTTCAGCTTTCCTGCCCCCGGCCACGCAGCCAGTCAGCTCCCATGGCCTCTAGGAATGCATTCTAGTACCACCTCCACCACAGGTGTGGTTGGTCTCCATTCTGTACCTGTTGCCAGTGCTGTTCAAAATAAATACAATGCAAGCCTTATGCATTTAAAAATTCTCAGCAGCCAGGTGACATTCATTTTAATAATATAGTTTAGTTAACCCAAAACATTATCATCTCAACATGTAATCAATATAAAGTTAGAGACATTTTGTTTCCCTTCTTTTTATGCAAGTCATCAAAAACTGGTTGTATTTCACACTTACAGGACATCTCGTTCAAAGCAGCTACATCAAGAGCTCAGTTGCACTAGGGGGTGCTGTCCGGGAGTCTCGGGACAGAATGTGAGCCCCTCCAGTGAGGAAGCTGTTTTATTTATATTTCATCCCCATCACCAAACAATGGCCATAATGTATTTAAAGATTTAACATGAGCTTCCAAACAAATGCTGAAAGAAACCTGAGTTCCCCTTAACGCCCCCCTCACCCGCCAAGTTTAGGAACTTACAGGCACGGCAGATCCATCTTTCTCCATTGTCTGGCACGTCTCTTTCTCTACGCCTAAAACACAGAGCCATTTTTGTAGTTAACCCCAGAAGCTGGTTCCTTCCCTTCCTAGTGAAAGGCACGGGGAAACCCCCAGCGCAGGCCCAGAATGACATCTACCAACACACGAACACACTCCACGTTTTCACAGAGGCGCTGGCTTCCTATTGATCACTGTGTTGTCCATGTTAAAAGTCCAAAATAGAAGAAAGAGTGCGGAGTTAGTCAGTCATAAGCGAATCCACAATCTTCAGGTGCAAAGAACAGCAAGCCTGCCCCCTTGTGCCCATGTACTAACCACGGGATTATTTCAGGAAGAGGAAATACTGAATGCTGTTTCGTTACCAAGTCTTAAACTCCAGCCCCAAAGGGTACCCTCAATCTAATTAGTGTAAGCAGTAGCAGATAAAACAATAAGCTCCAAAGTGCAATACCGATAAAGCTAAATTCATTTTGTACCTCCCACTCTACCACCAGAGACAACATTTAAAAAAGCCTAACACTACACGTTTCCTAATTAAAGGAATATGCTCTCACTGAAGATAATTTTCTTTAAACTGATATTGAGAGAGAGAGAGAGAGGGAAAGAGAGATAGAAGGAGGGATGGAGGGAGGTGGGAAAGTAGGGAGGGAGGAACCAATGTGAGAGTGAAACATCCTATACACCCTGCACTAGAAATAGAGCCTGCAACCTGGGCGTGTGCCCTGATTGAGAATCAAACTGGCAACTCTTCAGTGCACAGGATGATGGCCAACCAACTGAGACACACTGGCCAGGACTGAAGACAATTTTAAAATTTTATACAACTAAAATCTCCCACAAAGCAATAACAAATTATTATTTTAGCATAGTGTCCATCTATAATATATTATTTTAAAAACACAACTCTGCTTTAAAACCTTCAATGGCCTTGGCTTGTTTGGCTCCTGGATAGAGTGTCAGCTTGCGGACTGAAGGGTCTTGGGTTCGATTCCAGTCAAGGACATGTGCCCAGGTCTCGGGCTCGATCCCCAAGTAGGGGGCGTGCAGGAGGCAGTCAAACAATGATTTTCTCTCATCACTGATGTTTCTATCTCTCTCCTTCACCCTTCCTCTCTGCTATCAATAAAAACGTATTTTTTAAAAAGAATAAAGAAAAAGCCTTCCATGGCTCCCTTCCACCTACAAAAAGCAGGCCCCAAATCCTCGGTACCACTTCATTTTCCCACTTACCCTGTACTCACAGAGCTACTGGGCACTCTACCCACATGGCAGGTTCCTTCCCAACCCCGAGAGAGACGCTCATTCTCTAGTGCACATCTGTGTCTGTCTATCAACACCCAGCCCCAAGGTGACTTTCTCCAGGAAATGTTTCTCTGCTTCACCTGACAGGGTCAGTACACCATCCACCTCGCACTCCCACCTGCATCAGCACAGCCTTCTCCCTTGATAGGGATGATCAGTTACACACCGTGACATACTACCTACCCGCTATAAGGACAGCACTGTATCTAACAGAACCCTCGCTCTACAGATTTCTGCTGCAGGAATTTCCTCCGAGTGAGGAAGAATATAATTCAACAAACATCTACTCTGCGCCTGCAGCTGAGGAAATTCAAAGATGAATCACTCCTAGTCCTTAGCCTTGAGAAGCTTATCGAAGATGCCCTTCTATAATGAATACACAAACCAGGAACGGTAAGAAGAAACATGTTGGGAGCATACAGCCTGGTCGGAGCCAAGTGACATTTTCGAAACAGACCCAAAAGGATGGGCAGAATTTCTACAGAAAGAAAGATATTTCACATAAAAGAAATAAGTGTCGCTCACCTAACTGAGTAAGGTGGTACCCAGGGAAATGGCAAATGAAGTCTTGGGACAGAAGTCAGAGCAGAAAGAGGCCTGGGAAGGAATCTGGAATAGTGCCTGCCACGTTTACGTTATAGATGAAAAACTGAGACCTGGGGGCAGGGAGGAGGCCGGAAGAATAACTCTCACAAAGTCCTGCTTCCCATCCCGCTTCCCTCGTTTGATGAAAGATCATGATTTCTTAAATTCTAGGTATAAAAATGCCAAATTAAATTATGTTGATTTTTAAATAAAGTTTAATGTAGTCAGTCAGGAACATGGTTCTAAACATTTCACAAGTCAAGTTTAGGGTCATAGGTACAACTTGGGACCTAGAAGGAGGGCCTCAGCTCTAGAATGTTCTGAGAGTCCAACAGCAAGAAGGTTAGCAGGAAAGTTCGTCTATCTCGGTTCTTATTTGGACATTAAGAAGGATTTTATAGGGCATTAGTCCATTTCAGTCTGCCACATCTGTAAGCAGGACGATTTATAATGGTCTAGTGCAGTGGTCGGCAAACTGAGGCTTGTGAGCCACAAGCAGGCTCTTTGGCCCCTTGAGTGTGGCTCTTTCACAAAATACCACGGCCTGGGCGAGTCTATTTTGAAGAAGTGACGTTAGAAGAAGTTTAAGTTTACAAAAATTGGCTCTCAAAGGAAATTTCAATCGTTGTACTGTTGATCTTTGGCTCTGCTGACTAACGAGTTTGCCAACCACTGGTCTAGTATAATGAAAACAAGCTTTGTATTAAAAGACCATGGAACCTACTGTTAAAGTCTGAATCCTAGTTCTACCATTTACTAGCCATTTAGTAAGCTTGGCCAAGTTACTTAACTTCCGTGTCTCACTTTTTTTCTCTGAAAAATGGGGGCGGGGGGAATAATACACAGCAAATAGTGAGTTAATACATGTAAAGCACTTAGAACAATGCCAGTACATGGTAAGAAATTACACGTTAGTTGTTATTATTTCTGTAAGTTGAAAAGGAGCACAACAATCACATCATGGTTATAGGCCACTATACTCTGAGATGTGGCCACATTAAAATAAATGATAAAAAATTCCTAGCATCCCATGCATTAGTGCCCCCAGTACATACTGCCACACTAATCCATACGTCCCTGGTATTTGATAAGACATCCTTTTTGTGTCTCTTTTCTAGGTGAAGAAGCAAAGCTGAGATCAGAATCCAAATTCTCTAATCTCTCTAAGGCGTCTCAGCTTTAGGCTTTCAGGCATCTCTATGCTATGTACGTTAGAAAGGTGAATATGTACTTCCATACCTGCTTCTGAGGATGAAAACGCATGATTTATGGTAGACACGGGAACATTGGAACATTCAAAGTACTCCAGGTCTTCCTCTGGCTCACCTTTCACCTCGGCCCCGGCTGATTTCTGACCAGATGAAGTGGATGCCAGTTTCTCCTCATCGGTAGCATGGCCATCCCTATTAGAAATGTCTGAACCCTGGGAGATCACTGCTCCTTCATCCTGGAGATGCAACAGAGAAGATGCTACCATCAGGGCGGGGAGGGGACATCTCAGAGCAGCCGCTATTTGATCAGAGTTAACCACAGACCGGAATACAGATCAAGGAAGAAGCTGGAGTCCTTCAATCACAGAAGATTGCCTTTTGCTAGCACCTAGCTTTTCTGCTTCAAATCGGAAGTTTGACAAATTAACCCTCGCTAGCCTAAACTTATTAGAAAGAAGTTTAAGTGGCCCAAGGTAGTGGTTTTCAAATATTTTGCTCATTAACCTCCTAAATTGAACAACAACAAAAAAAATCTATTTCCCTATTGTATTTTCAAGTGCATTCAGCATAAATTTAAATAATTTCAAAGGGCATAATATCTAATGTAGTTTAAATACTACCTTGAATTCAATGTAGTTATTCTAATTCTAAATAATAATCAGAAATGTGCATCATTCCTTTTCCTCTCTGAACCTGTACTTCCCAGTCTACTTCCTTTCCATCAGTGGTCCCCAAACTATGAATGCATAGGTCCTCCTATTTGCTTGAAAGTGCTGAGCTGGAAAACCATCTGACTTTAAAAAAACGGTATCCGCTCACTGGAGTCAATCACCTCCTTAAAACCTACATCAATATTTCAATCTCCCCTCTGCTTGGTGCCCCAGAGATTTCACACTCAGTGGTAAGATTTGCAATGGGTAAGAGGGAACCTTAAAATAGTGGGAAAAGGGGAATTATGAAAGGGTTTCCTTGTCCTGAGAGCCTTTTCAGATCAGTTTCGGATGTTGGTTCTCTTAAAGCTGAATATTCCAATACCTAGTGGAGAGTCTCCAATAACCACCATGCCCCTCCCTGGAGGAGGGGGGATGCATTCATAGTTTGGGGACCACTGGTCTAAAAGATGTTCTGGTGACAGACAGACTTACCTGTGAACATCCATCCAGAGCAAGAGACTGCGTTTCATATTTCTTCACCTTACAGCCACTCCTGAAAGAAAAACCAAATTAACCAGGCTGGTTGGGAATCTCACTGACAACTTCCGAGCTATGAGATGGAGCAGAGAGAGCGGGGTGTGCAGATAGAAGCCAAGGCATACAGCGCCACACAAGTCGTACATCTACAGGTCAGAGATGAGAGCAGCTTTTACATCTCTGAATCTTCTCTTGAGAGACGGGGCAAGCAAAGAACTACAATCAATTCATTCTCTGAAGAGACCGCATGAGTTTCTACAGTTTTTCATTACATTCCACACAGCCTTTGAGAGAGCAGCCTTAGCAGAGACATTCAGTTCATTGATCCTCACTCGCTTGGGCTTTGGCATTCATTAGAAAAATTACCACGCTGGACTAGATTCTTTAAAAATTTCTTTATTGCCATTAAGAAGTCTCATGAAACAACTCCGGAGATGTGTGCTGACACGGTAGAACTGGGGTTAACAGAAAGTATAAAAAGGAAAATATCTGTGTAAACTATTACCCATTCCTATCAAGTAGTAAAGTAAGATGGAATGAACCTTATGGCTGGAAGCAGAGAAAACTCAAATCAACAGTTATTTAAACTAGCGCATAATTTACTATCCGAAGACTAGTTCAAATTCTTTTGTTTGGATGAACTTAAAATTTCCAGTAATGCCACTCTGACAAAAAAAATAATAATAATTTGCAACTTTTTTTCTTGTGTGAGGAAACAAACAAAAAAAGGCAAGCATCTATGTTACCAAAATGTGTACAACCACTGTCTGGCTCGTGATTTTCTTTCCTAATGCTTGAGTGCCACCCCTTGCCACCAAACTCAAGTCGGTCCATAAGAATCCCGATCATAGTATGATGTCTCCATTTCATCCCTGCTCCAACCCAGTAGCCTTATCCTATCAAGAAAGCCTATTATTTCCAACATTAACTAGCAGAGCAGTGCCTGAAACCCCTGCCAGATTATCTCTGGGGCCAAGCCAGCATTCAGTATCAAAGCGCCACGCCAGGCGTGCCAAGGCAGGGAGCGCAAGCTCACGCACCTAAGGTTGGAAGGCCGGCCGATCGCCACTCCTTCGGGTACAGACAGTCACAAGGCTAAGCTGACTCAGGAAGTGGCAAATGAAATGCAAAAAACAAACAGAAGGTCAAACTCAGAACTGGAAGCCAACATGCTATGGAGAGAGATGGTCTGGGGAGGAGGGTAGAGGAACTGCCAACAGTTTCTTTAAAAAGAAACCGCAGTGAGGGTACTTACAACAGAAAACAGAGAAATTTCACTTGTTCAGTAGTCCTGATGCACCAACAAAATTAGAGACAGGAAAGACACACAGATGGAGAAAAGAATCATGTAAAGCCTGGAATAGTTATCTCTAAGTCTGGTAGTGTAAAGGCTGCAAAGTTCTTTCTATGAGGTGAGACACAAATTTAAAATGTCATATTTATGAATGTTATCACTGGTGAGTGAATGATTGTCAGAAACCTCATCTCTAATGAGTAAGAGTGATAGAAACATTCAGAAATGCCACATAGTCAAGCTTACAGATGAAAAAGTAAACATTTCACTGCAGAACACATTTACTCTTAAATGTCTAATCATCTAAGGCAATGTGTGAATAAAACTATAGTTGAAGATGTATCTGCTTATATCTGCTATAGGTGTGTGTCACTAAGACACCTAAAATGATTTTTCATACTTTATTTGGTCCACAAAAATCCTAATCATAGGATGCTGTCTTCATTTCATAGAAGAATCTGAGATACCAATTACATACATCTTAAAAAGGCACACAAGTACCCTGCTAACAACTTCTAACATCACATGTATATTTTCAGTCTTTCCTACCAATGAAGGGTTTTGCTAAACAAAATCCCAGTTACATAGAGGTCAAGTAACCCTCTTAGAGGCAAGAGTTTTGAGTGCACAGGATTTTTTAAAAATCTGTAACGTGTATTATTAGATTAAGAAGTCCATTCAGCCGAAACTGGTTTAGCTCAATGGATAGAGCGTCGATCTGCAGACTGAAAGGTCCCAGGTTCGATTCCGGTCAAGGGCATGTATCTTGGTTGTGGGTACATCCCCAGTGGGGAGCGTGCAGGAGGCAACTGATCGATGTCTCTCTCTTGTTGATGTTTCTAACTCTCTATCCCTCTCTGTAAAAAATCAATAAAATATATTAAAAAAAAAAAAAAAAAGTCCATTCACCAAAAACAGATTAGGAAGTCAATGCTACCAGGTGAGGGTGGTAGGACTCAAGAGAGGGTGCTTCTTGCTATGGAAAATAAGGTGTAGGATCAATTTCCCTCCCTTTGATCTAGATTTAATCTCATCTAACAAGAATGCAATGGCTACATGCCTTCAACATGTGTCAGAAGGAAGGCTCTCAAATGAAATGACTTATCAACCTTGCTAGGTAGAGAAACCCTCTATATAGGATACCCCATATCAGGACGCACCAAGGCAATGACCTGGCCAGCGCATACCCCAAGCATTCTCTCGACAACAGTAACTAACCTTAGCCACAGAAGAGCACTTTGAGGACACTTGATAAATCATCTTTTTTAGCAACCATTTAACAGCTCATATACATTGAGTGGCCAAATTATTATATGTTCAGAGATCATAATAATCTGGCCATTCAGTGTGTAATCAGAGAACAGATTAACAACAATTACTGACATCTTATTCCCCTAGATATTCTGAAGTTGCCGAAGAACTGATTCCTACATTGCTTGAGCTTCTTGGTCCAGATTGATACTTTCTGCTCTTTAAAACTTTCTCAAAGTCATAGTAATACTAAAAATTACTTCCCTGATGATCTATGGTGACAATTAAAAACATGATATTTCTTTTCAACGTCCCTTTTCATACTTCATCCTCTATGTCAGTGGTCAGCTTGCCGCTCTGTTCACTAATGAGTTTGCCGACCACTAACCTAGAGTCTCGATTCCAATAATTACAGGTTGTTGTTGTTCCTTGTGATCAAGCCCCTATCCCAGTGGTTGGCAAACTCATTAGTCAACAGAGCGGCAAACCACGGCTAGAGAGCCGTATGTGGCTTGCGAGCTGCACTTTGCCGACCACTGCTCTATGTCATTGGTCTCTCTTATATTCAATACCAGCAAAATGCCACGGGGTCACAAAGGGGTGTATTGTCACCACTTGGTTTTGTGATAAGGGAACCCTGTAACAAATTTAACGTGAAACTTGACATGGACTGTGATCACTCTGAAAACTCCAAGGACCTTGCAAAAGTGGCTCCAGATTTCCCAGAGCAAGGGATAGGGTAGGGGTAGTGTCACAACACACAACAAAAGACTAGTCAGATTTTTTGTCATCATTTAAAATATTCTTGATTCTTGTTGGAAATTCACCTCCTTGCTGATGGAACCACAAGCTAACCATAAAGACGTAAGAATTCTTCCCAACTTTCAGTGGTTTGCTTCCAACAAGAATCACAGCTTTCTGTTTTAAGTGAAAAACTTCTGTAAGACCTTTTGGACCATTTTCTACAAGTTCTTGACACTAAACAGGCCATCTGTAGGCTTGGGATTTTTGTTTTATCCACAGAGAATCTGAAGATGGTGGCTAGCACATCATTTGAATTCTGTAAGTAAAGCGATTCCTGACAGCCCAGATAGGAGGATTTCTGAAAACCATCAAATCTCTACCTGCCTATCTGGTTAAATAGGACAAAAGTACCAAAAGTAGGAGGGAAGGGAAGAGCTCAGCCGAATAAGCTGAGGATTCATAAACCAGGCAGACCTCGAAAAAGGAAACCTCTGGTATTTGATTCCACACAAAAGTTTGCTTTAAAACAGTGAAGATTGCGATATGAAGTCGTAAGCTCCGTGTCTGCCCACCTGCACCTCGAAGATAACTCTAGATCACCAAAACCCCCAGCAGCCGGCTGCCAAACTTTCAGAGTGCACCCAGAACACAACACCCACCCCCTCATCACTCACGTTATCAAACGCGACTTTGCCTTCTTGGGCGATTCTAAGGTTTCGTTAACATGATTACCAGCAGGAGAACAGTCGCCATTTGCTAAAGCTGCAGTTGGTTTAAAGGGATCCGTGGATTCGTCAAGGTGGTAGGATCCCTTAGAGGAGAGGGGAGGGGAGTCCTGCAGTGTGGAGTGGCCACGCAGGGGACTGACACTGGGATTCTGCTTAGAGGACGCTTGGGAGAGAGAAGCATCATCCGTTGCTTGGTCCGGGGGCGGTTCTGAACCTTTGGTGCCTGCTGGCTTACTGATGCCGTCTTTCTGTGCCTTCGGAGGCAGTTTGTTACCCGGCTTCCTGCCAGGTTTTCTTGGAAGGCCTTTCCTGGACTCTCCATTCTCCACATCTTCTATGAAATCAAACTCGAGCTTCCGAGGCGAGCTCCTGGACTCCTCCGGCAGCTCAACCCCGGAATCCTTGGTGTCACCACCGGGAGTGCAGCTCGCTTCCCTAGCGTGAGGGGCAGATTTCTGAGTCCTGGCATCTCCTGGCAAAGGACTTGTGTTCCCGTCCGTCTCATCAGGACAGGGTGCCTGCGGGAGAGGCATGCCCTCCGTGGAAGTTTCTGAGAGCTCGCCAACTGGTTTCCTCCTCAGAGAGATGGGTTTGGGCTTCCTTAACTTGCTTCTGCTGGGCACTGGCTCCGGACAGGAGGGGCCCCTCTTCAGGTCAGCCTCTGCGGAGGCCTCCGGTGTCACCCCCATGGTGCTTTCTGTCATCACCTTGTCCTGGGTGGCTTCTGGCGGGCCGGAGGGCAGAGCCTCGCCTGACAGGGCCGTTACACAGCCATATGCCGCTTCTGTTCCAAGAGCTGCCTCCGAGTTATCCGTGGACTTCTTGGTGGCTATTGAAAACGGCCTCACTACTGAAATTTTGCTAGTATCATGTTCAGGTTCTTCTCTGAAATCCCTAACTGGGTAAGAACCAATAGCCTGCTGTGAAACCTCATTTTCTGCGGGTCTAGAACGAGTCTCAGACGAACATTTCGCAACCACTTCTGCTATCAGCTGTACGTCAACTTCTTGTGAGTCTAAAACAAAACACAAAAGCCGTCTATTAAAGAATGATCTCTTTGGCATTGGTAAATACGCTCTACATAGATAAATAGGCTCCACACAGATAAATAGGCTCCTTCCTCTTTGCTTTTGTTAAGCAGCTCTTTGGCAGCACAACCACAAAAGGGACAGCCGGTACTGCACCCAAAAGTGAATTTTCCCATCCCAAGTTGTGTATTACCCAAGTTACACAAATAATAAGTATACGAACCAGAGCTCCTTAGGAAAAGGCTAGTAGATCATAGTGCACTGCAAAGCACACTGATTGATGTTACAATTCTGGAGGTTAAAATGACTGATCCGGAAGAAACTTTAGATGCTGACAGCTCAGGTGTAAGGGATCTGGCACTGACAGTTCCAGGCACTGCCTAACAGTTTCAGGTTCCAAATTTCACAAAGCAAGCAGATTTTAATTTTTGCATGTTAAAGGCAAGTACTCCCTCTTCCCCAAAATGGAATCTAAATAATTCAACTGTTTCAAAATTAATTCAGCCATCTCAGAATAACTTCTCTTCAGACTGAAAACCTAAAGCAGTGGTTGGCAAACTGTGGCTCTCGAGCCACACTGTGGCTCATGAGCCACGGGTTTGCCACTCTGTTGACTAATGAGTTTGCCGACCACTGGGATGAGGGCTTAATCACAAGGAACAACAACAGCCTGTAATTATTGGAATCGAGAGTCAGTGGTCGGCAAACTCTTTAGTCCACAGAGCGACAAACCTCGGCTCGCAAGCCACGAGCTGCAGTTTGACAATTACTGACATAAAAGAATCAAATGAAAAATCAACACGAATTTGAAAGAGCAGACACAGAAATGGCTTTAAAAACAAATACTATTTTGCTAAGACGACAAGTCAAAGTAACGTCAGTTTTTCTTTGGAAGTGCTCTCTGAATTGGATCAGGTATTCTCTCAAATCACTTGTAAAAAATACAGATTCTTTTTAACTGGGGTCTTAGTAGGAGAAATTGCTTTAATTAGGAAGTGGTAATGAAGGTATTTCTTTAAAGCACAAACTAAAATAGTGCCTTCCTGACTTAAATATCTGAAATAATGATGGAGTAGCAGCAAAAACTGAATAAACTGGTTATTATCACAGTATCTCATGACTTTAAAGGAAACTCAGATCCTAATCCTAATCCTAATGCTAATCCTAATCCTGGATCAAAAAACCCGAGCATCACTGAAAAAGTTCTGGAAAGTACTCACACATGACTCTTTTTTTTTTTATTATTAAAAAATATATTTTATTGATTTTTTACAGAGGAAGGGAGAGGGAGAGAGAGTTAGAAACATCCATTAGCTGCCTCCCGCACATCCCCCACTGAGGATGTGCCCACAGCCAAGATACGTGCCCTTGACCAGAACCGAACCCGGGACCCTTCAGTCCGCAGGCTGACACTCTATCCACTGGGCCACACCGGTCTTGGCCACACTTGACTCTTGTGTGACAGATTGGCAGTGGTTTCCTCCTGTAGCTCCAGGAAATAAAGGTCTTTATCTATTGTATCAGAAAGCATGGCATGCTACAGGGTGGCATAGGGAAGGAAAACCAACACCCTCATCTGAATTCAGCCCCCCGCACTGAGCAGGAGGGAAGGAGCTCCACCAAGAAGACAACCCCCGCCTAGCACGTCTTGGCCAGCTCAAGCCAGGTGCCAGGTAAGGCAAATTCCATCAGTCCTACACCTCAGCACTGCAGACCCCACTGCGGTCTGTACCTTCAGTCACCAGCAGGAAGTACTGGTGGGGCGGGAGAAGGCTGTTCATGGACTTAAACCTGTTCTGGGAATCACGAGAACATCAACCGAGAAAACTAATTAATCACAGAACTCACATAAGATTTTTTTATTTATGCTCTAAGCAGTACGTGTCCAACATCAGTTGACCCCACATCCCTAAGTGCTGCCCTAAAACAGAACCTAAACTTCAAGCATCGCACCACAGGTAACTTGAAAAGTAAAAGACCCCACTTCCATCAGTGAAGAGTTCTAGCCCTCGCTCTGAGTCCCTGTTTCTAACCTGAAAGCACTGTTGTGTAACTAACCCACTTCTCCTCATCCTTCCATGTTTAATAGATCCTGGGTTCCTTAAAATCTCCCTCCAGGGGACTGAAGAGCTCTCTCCCAGAAATGAGTTTGATGAGTCTGACAAGTACCTCACTGCCTGGTGGCTTAGTGAACACAGAGAGGGATTAGGTCAGTAGATGAATTCAAAGCAAACACAGAGGAAATTTAAAAATAGACCACCATTTCCACTTCTGCCACGTTTGTGCTGTTAATGAAACTTCCTTCCCATAGTCAGACTCCCATAAATCTACAAAGTTGTATGAATCGTCCATGGATGCTCTCACAAACAGCAGATGTTCATTCAGGATGTAGACTATTCTGTAAAAAGAAATGTTTCCCTCCCTCTTTATAATATTTTTAAAAGAAAAGGCATGAAATGGCAAATATTTAAAGATTAAAGTAACAGACATTCGGGTTTGCACTCCAATATAACAAAAATATACTGCATTAAAATACAAGCTTATGAAAAACCTTAAAAGCCTTAGATTAGAAGAGGGGAGAAGTGCCATTATCACAAAATATATTTGAAATTCAGAAATGTATTTAGCTGACATATACTGAGAACCAACCGACTAGCTGCTTTCACATGTATATCTATCTCATTTTAGAAGAAAGAAAACCACAACCAATTGCAAAACAACGTGTATTACTTCAGATTTGGCATTATTTTCAAGTAGGCTTGACTTTTCCCCCTCAGGTTTTAACTTTTTGGTGAAGCACTGTCTGCAAACTCCTTTTAGATCTATCACTTCCTGTCCTTTAGCTACAGATGGTCCCCTTTATGGGTTTCTAATACTTGATATGCAAAGTGAGAAAGCTGCCAAAATTTAAACAGGCTTCCTGTATGGCACAAATACACACCCTGGCCTTTTTCTAACTTCAAAATCCACAAAGAGTATCTCACACCCAAGTCTAAGATACAAGATCTGACTCTAAGGCAAAAGTCTTAAAACAAAATCTCAGAACCGATGCATGAAAATGAATGTCTTCTACAATAATTCAAAAAAGTTCTTAGATAAATTTTCAGAAGGTCCATGAAGACTCTGAAACTCCATGAAAAATCATGTGAGAGCCTTGTCTGGTGCAGAAAATCCACAGCTTACCATTTAGGAGCCACTGTGTTTTAGGGACCTCAAAAGGACCCCTCTCATTACTGTATAGTTATAACTTCAATCCCTGCCCCCAATCACTACACTGGGGTTTAAAAACTGAAACTACTGGAGGAGGGGGAGGGGAGAAATCTTAACACCAAAGAATGAAACTTGTCACCTCTGAGAACACTCAAAAGGAATGTGTTACCAGAGCTGTTTTCAGCAATTTTAAGTGTGGACTAAATCCTTGAGAGGGAACACTCACTGAAACACAAGTTCAAATAGGTTTCTTTAAACAAAATTCAGTCACTGTACTTCATACATGCTGACATTAAGACTGCACTAAAGGGTGGACTAAAGGGGCACTGGATATCAAGTGAAAGTTGCAGGGGGGTGTGGTCTGGTCAGCGCACGGGGTGTGGTCGGAAGTGACTTGGGCAGGCTACCCTGGAAAAGAATCACCCCCCCAGAACAAGCTTCAGAAAAAAACGTCCTTTTCTCAAGGGCGGTTCATGTTTGCTGTGCAGAGTGAAGACAGAAGGTCAGAAGGCAGCCAAAATCTGGCCTAAGTGGGCAGAACGTTATCCACTCTATTTACACGAAGCTCTTCTCCTCTAATAACTACTGGATATTTAAAATACTTTGAGATTTGAAGGGGGAACCAAATTGCTAGCCAGCCCAGAGACCCTGGCCTCGGGATGGCCCCATTCAAAGGTCAGGCATTGTGAAGCCCTGTTAGACAGGCTCACATACCAGACGTGCAGGAAACACTGCAGTCATCACCACTAGACAATAAGTTGCCTCTCACAAAATCTGGCATAAAGTGAAAAAACAATGCGAAGGAAGAAAAGGGAGGAAGTTGAGCACTGACTGGCGGGTAGGCATGGTGACTGAGCATTTTTAAACAAAAACTCATGCAGTCAGAATTAGAGAACACACAGGAAGAACTTCCGTTCTTAAGGACTTTACAAATTGGAGGGAGCGAGCAACTAGAGCAATCCTCCTCACCACTCCCCATGTAAAGTAATACTCCTGGTGCCTTCCATTAAAGTAAAATTAATAAATTCCATACAATAAAGGGTATACAAACAAGCAATTGTTTAAACAATGGCCAAACAAAATTTAAAAATATACTCACTTTAAATTCATATACAATTAATAAACAGGATACCATTTTTAACCTATCAGATTTGCAAAATTAAAATATCAATGATACTCAGTAACAGCTGCTAAGCAAGAGGGCCAGTAGGCACCTTCATACATTTCATGGTAAAGAGCATCATGGGAATCTTTCAGGCAGTACTGCTATGGAATTTATTTTACATGTGCACATAAAGAGGGCTAAACACATATATGTACAAGGATGAGAATGTTCTCCTAAGTGTGATATTAAAAAATATCACTTTTTTTGGCTATTATAAAGTATCATAGGAGACTGATTAATGATTTAAGGTGCAACATTACACTGGAATACTATATGGGTGTTAACAATGAAGTAAACCTATACATGCTAATATAGGAGGATCTCAAAAACATAGTGTAGGGAAAAAGCAAGGGAAAGAACAGTGTGATCAAGTATGAGTCATTACTCATTTTAAACATATGAAGACACATAAAACTGATATTCAAAGGCCCAGAATCTTTCTTAGTAGGAGAAAAATCTTTTCTACTCAAAACTTAATCCCATTCTACTCATTTCTCTTATCTCAATTTCACCATAGGGTCCCTATTTCCAATCCCCATGTGCTCCACCTCTACTTCTTCCAAGACCATAGGTTAGGCAAAGTCTTCTTAGATATGACAGCAATACATAATATGAACTTTACCAAAATTAAAAATATAAAAAACTTCAAATGATAACCTCAAAAAAGTGACAACCAAAAAAAAAAAGTGACAACCCACAGAATATAAAACACTGACAATCATATATCTAATAAAAGATACATATCAAGAATACATAAAGTACTTACAATTCAATATAAAGAGATAAACAACCCAACTAAATAGTAGGCAAAGAATCTGAATGAACATTTTGCTAAAAAGTTATGCCAACAGCCAACAAGTACATGAAAAGATGCTCAACATCATAAGCCATTAGGAAAATTCCAAATCAAAACCACAAGATACCACTCCACACCTAATAATAAAGCTACAATCAGTCAGATAGCAACAGGTGTTATCAAAGACATGGAGAAATTGAAACCCTCATACACAATTGGTAGGAATATAAAATGGTACAGTAACTTTATAAGAAGTTTGACAGTTCCTCAAAATATGAGAAATAGTTACTTTACGACCCAGCAATTCCACTACTAGGTACAAGCCCAAGAGAAATGAAAACATTTATCCACAGAAAAACCTGAACACAAATATTCATAGCAGTACTATTCATAATAGCCCCAAAGTGGAAATAACCCAAATGTTCATCAACTGAACATTTTGGGTAAACAAAATGTGATATAGCCATATAGTGGAGAATTAACTGACAATAAGAAGGAATAAAGTACTAATACATGCTACAACATGAATGATCCTTGAGAGCATTATGGTGAGTAAACACTTAGTCCCAAAAGAGTACATGTTTATAAAGAAATGTCCAGAACAAGCAAATCTATTGAGACCCCACGCAGACTGTCAGTTGCCTAGTACTGGAGGGTAGAATGGGGTGGGATGGGGTGATAAATTTCCTAAACATTATATTGAGGCAACAGTTGCACAATTCTGTTCATACACTAAAAACCATTGAACTGTACAACCTTTAAATGGGTAAACTGTATGGCATGTAAATAATCTACCTATATAAAGGGCTAATGTGCAAAGTGTACCCTGGGGAGTTGGACCAGGAGTTTGCTCGCTATGACGTGTGTTGATTATCAGGGGGCAGCGCAGAATGACCAAAGGCTCAGCCAGCAGCCGGCAGCCAGGGAAGGAAGGCCCTAGCTGGCAGCTGTAAGCCCCCTGATTGGCCCTGATCGCCAGCCAGGCCTAGGGATCCTACCTGTGCACGAATTTTGTGTACTGGGCCTCTAGTATCTCAATAAAGTTATATAGACAGTGATCTCAGAGAGGAAATAAGAGGGAGGAAGAGATAGAAACATCAATGATGAAAGAGAATCATTGATTGGCTGCCTCCTGCATGCCCCACACTGGTGATCGAGCCCATAACCCGGGCATGTGCCCTGACTGGGAATTGAACTGTGATCTCCTGGTTCACAGGTTGAGGCTCAACCGCTGAGCCACACCAGCTGGGCTGTTTGTGTGTGTGTGTGTGTGTGTGTGTGTGTGTGTGTTTAAAGAACATGGAGGCTCAGAGGGTAACAGAGCAGGAGCAGTGTCTTAAAATATCTAATAAAATATTCTAACCACACCACAGACGTACATTTCAGAAAATGCTTTAAATAGTCTCTTGTGTGTGTCACTTGTAGGGATACATACTTGAGAGAGGTCTCACTTCCACATCAATTTGGGATTTTACATTTCTCTTGAGGAAGCCTACAATGTGTTAGATAAAATCTATTTACAGAGGAGGTGAAATAAATGACATCATTCCTCCCTCATATAACAGACATAGGCAAATATATGAACCATCCTAAAGATATGATCATTGTCAAGCTCAAAAGTCTTTGTGTTTTTGTTGTCGCTGTTTGGGGAGGCAGGTTTTTTAAATTCTAATTTTTAATATTTGACTTTACACCTTCCTCCCTCACACCTTCCCTTGCCAAACAACCTGTTTGCTGTGATAATTATCTATTTGCTGCTAAAGCATCTTGGGAAGCCTGGGAAATAGAAGGCAGCTAGCTCCCTCCACACTCTGAGGACTGCGAGGGTCTCACACTGTCTTCATTTTACTCCAGAGCAAAAACCAAGCGCCCAAAACACAGGTGATGCTCAATCAATGCCTACCTCCCAGGGAATGCCTAATACAAAAAGGACACCCTTCTCTTATGATTATCTTTTTTAATACAGAAAAAAAAGTGAATACAAGTAGTGATAAAGCCATTCTGCCCTACACAACAGCTGTAAAGTATTGACATTTGTTCTTCATTTGACCCCTTCCCTTTGAAGACCCCTCCTCCTTAAACAGATGCTTGCCCTTGCCCTCCCAGCCCCTACTCCCAGGTTTGAATAAAGGGCTTCTGAAGGGAAACAAGTGTGATTCTGGCACAATGCCGCCCTTTCTGTTCATGGTCTGACCCGAGGAGACTTAACAGGATACATATTAGCATTTAGTCAGGATTGAGGGTATTTTCAGGTTCGTGTCTCTGAGTTCCAGTTCCCCCCAAGTTGAAATATATTGTATATATGTATGTTCTCAGCCACTTAGTCAAAGGCATCAGCCTTAAAATGGAGTTGAAGTGAACACTATATATTTACCAGAGGCCCGGTGCACAAAAATTCGTGCACAGCCCGGCCTGTGCCCTCTTTGCAGTCCGGGACCCCTCTGGGGATGTTCACCTGCCGGCTTAGGCCCACTCTCTGGGGGGATCAGGCCTAAGCTGGCAGTCAGACATCCCTCTGCCAGCCCAGGAGCCCTCAGCAGATGTCCGACTCCGGCGTGGGGAGTGAGCCTAAGCTGCAGTTGGATATCCTTAGCACTGCTGAGGCGGTGTGAGAGGCCCCCGCCACGCAGCTGCACTCATAGCCGTCAGCCAAGCTTGTGGCTGAGCAGAGCTCCCCCTGTGGGAGTGCACTGACCAACAGGAGGCAGCTCCTGCAGTGAGCATCTGCTCCCTGGTGGTCAGTGCACATCATTGCAATTAGTCGTTCTGCCCTTAGGGTCAATTTGCATACTGCCCTTTTATTATATAGGATTGGCCAGTGACAAGCCAATGTGGAACAAGAGGGCCTTCTCCAGGGAGGCTGGGTAGAACCTAAGGGTGGGGACTGCAGAGCTCACATTCACCTGACAAGAACTGAGGCCTCAAGCCAGGATGCCAAGTGGGTGAGTCAAGGCAGAAAAAGGCAGAGCATCCTCATGCCAGAATTTTAAGATGTTACCACTTAAAGCAGAAAGACAAAATCAACACAAACACACCCCTGACCCAACCCAGATAATGAGCTAACTGTCCAAACCTCCTCCTCCCCACCCTCCAAAACAGAATCAAATAAAAACATGGCCCAGGAACTAAGGACTGGGGGGTGGGGGAGTAACTGCTTTCCGTAAGAGGCTGGGAGCCAGGTGCCAAGCTGTTTTCTCAAGACAAGAGATAATCTTCTAACACTGGAGAGAGGCTGGCTCTAAAATACAAGACTGTGGTAAAGAATCATCTGGAAAGCCACTTGATATGCTGAAAACCCTTGTACTAAGGATGAAGCAAGGACTTCAAATGTTCAAACCAGCATCTTATGCTGTTTTATTTAAAAAGAGAACCAAACCTATCCTCTGAAGGCCAAGATTACAATAAGGTAAGAGGGCAGGGCCTTATCATTCAGGAAGTGTCCGCCTATCAGGAAGCCAAAGCCTTCTCCAGGGGATCGATGGAACAATATCTTTCCTCCCCACGCAGGAGATGCCTGAGTTTTGCAAGCGCCTGGATCTGTTTGGGGTTCCATTTCAGACAGAGCAGAAACCCCAGAGCACAGACAGAATCAGAGAGGGCCGCCCCTTCCCCCCTCATAGGACTTCTACAGCAGGAAGAGCAAGGGGAAAAGGGCACGTGCTACCAGATGGGACTCCTTTGCAGAGATGTGAATTGTGCAACTTCACTCTGTTGCTGCCAAACAACATAATGTGCATCTCCTCAAAAATAATTACTGGAGAATTCAAAATACCAACTGCCTCTCTCACAAAGTAGCTACCGCCTACACAGAGCTGGGGAGCTGATGCAGGATAAAGAAAGAGAGGAGCCTCAGGACAGCAACAGCAGCCGGTACATGGAGCACTTGAGAGACATTGTACTACTGGACAGGGACCCTGGCTGAAGGCTGAGTCACTTTCCTGCCTCCCGCTCCTTCACTCTAAGAAAAGGGGCAGCAGAAAGCAGGGAGAGGGAAAGGGCATGGCAACAAAGAGGCTCCAAATGAGGACAGTAATAAAAAAAGTTACACTAAAATGTACACCCTTTGGTATTAAATTTTTTTATATATATATAGAAAAGGGCCTTGTGGTAGCCAGCCTCCAAGATGACCTCCAAAGAGACTCATCTCTGGGCATTCACACCCTTGGACGGAACTAGTAACCAAAAAGAATATTGTGTAAATAATAGTGTGACATCTGAGGCTGTGTCATAAAAGACGTTACAACTTCCATCTTGCTCTTGGGTCACTCATTCTGCAGGCAGTTAGTAGCCAGACTGGAAGAACACTTAAGCAACCCAGGGAGAGATCCATCCAGACGGTGAAGAAGCGAGGCCTTGCACCAACATCCTGCACTAACTTGCCAGGATGTTGAGAGAGAGCTACCTGAGGAGAGGATGCTCAAGCCCCAGTCAAGCCTTCAAATGACTACAGTCCAAGCCCACATCATGACTGTGTTCTCACAAGCAACTCTATGTCAGACCACTCAGCTAAGTAAGCTGCTCCCAAACCCCAGCCCTATGAGAGCTCTGCAAGATAATAAATGCTTACTGTTTGAAGCTGTTAACAAGATTTGGAGTAACCTGTTAACGCAGCAACAGAGAACTAATCCAGATCTCTTAGAAACATCTCTTCCCACTCCAAAAGGTGCAGAGTCCCAGGAGGCTGTACAAATCTTCCTGCATCTGCCTCTCCTCCCCACATATGACTCACAGAAGGAGAGGGAAGCAGAACCTAGTACTCAGGGTGTCCATTTCCTCTTTATCTCTCACCGAGGAGCTGAAGCTAAGCATTAAGGAAGCAAAATGTTTTCAATCCAACAGCACTGCTTACCCAGTGATACTTATTTGTATTTGCTTCTGACTATCTAAACTGTGCTGTAAACTTCTTAAACTCCTAAAATACATTTTATACTTTATATTATATATGCCAAGTTAACACATGTGGAAGATGTACCTAATGCTGATTTAAAAAACAAAAACAAAAAACAAAAAAAACTATTATCACTTAAAAGGACACTTAAGAAGATGCTTTCCCCCATCACACTGTCCTGGCAACATTTTAAGAATCTTTATTTCCTGTGATAAGTCTTCTCTTTAGTCAGTAAAGGGAGAGATTTCACACATTCCCTGGAGAGAGAAGCTAAATAATATGTTCCAAGAGCTCTGGATCTATGATCTTAAGAGCTGAATTTAAGACCCACCTAGCAGTAAAGGCACTGACCTCAATTTCCTAATCTCTGGAATGGAAATCACATGTTCTTATTTTATAGCGTCGTTATAAACACTATAAAAAAAAAAAAACTACTTTCTTCCGATACATCCATAAATATAGCTGAAACAGAAAGTTAGTGGTCTGCTAGGAGGGAATCTTACAGTGGGAAAGCTGGAGATCAATCACTGGTTAATTTCCAGCAAAGACATAGGTAAGAGGATACCTGGAGAGTCTCTGTATCTGCCAAAGCGAACTATCAAATTACATTTTTATGTGTGAATTAATGAACTGCTCCAATGGGTTACTATTCCCTTGAGTTTAGCCATCATCAATCTAACTCCTGGGGATCCAACCGAGTTTGTGTGAACTCAAAATTAGGTTCACGTACACCCAAAAGTGAAGGTGAGATCATGAACTTATAAGCAGCAATCCTTGAACCATTACTGGTCACTTTAGCAACCACCAGTTATCAAACTGATGGTGATGGATGTCTGGGGTGGACAAATCATGATCACTAACTTGAGTTTGGGAGGCTGTGACAAATGCTTACCTCTAGGGTTTCCTATGAACAGTTTTACTAGTCACTGCTCTTTAACTAAAAAGTTTAAATGGCTTTAGATCACATTCATTTTTTAGGTGAAGCATTGTAGGGAGTGGCTATAGGATCAAGTCTCAAGATTGACCTGTGGCAGGGTCACAAACAAGTCCCAGCTTGGAGGGCAGAGCAGTTTTAGCATAATTAAGCTTAATCTTCTAGCCCTTGTTATTCCTTCCTAGGTGGCTGATGGGCTGTGGGAGGTGCAGCAAGTGCTGCCAAAACAAGATGAAACTCACAAAACATTGTAAACATGCTGACCACTACTCTTGTTTTGATCTGACTGTAAAATAAAGCCTCCGCTTGCAGGCTGGGTCTTTCCTGTGTCCTCATCCAGGCATGGGAGATCCACCGGGCCCCAGCTGTATTCTCTTTGTCTGTCTTCTTTAGCCCTTCACAGCCCCTCCTCCGGTTCACGCTTGGCTATGCTGTTACGGCACAGCATTAAATGGAAGCAGCACAATTTTAGAAGGGTTGCCCTACCACCATCACCACTAGACGCGTATAGAAAATGCCTCCACCATCAGAGACTATTAAAGCTACCTTGCTTTATTTGATGCTAAAGTAAGCCCAAAACTGGGGCATGCAAGTCTGAAATGAGTCTAATCATTATAATATTCCTATTATATGTGTTTACTATTCATCTTAAAAGAAAATTACTGCTTTGACAATTACTAAAATCTTTACTTTTGACTTTGCCCTGGCCCCTGAGTTCTTTTATTCAAACACTGTGATTCTGCGTTCTCTGAAGTCTTTGCTGAAAACACTACGCTTTTTCTTTAAGACATTCTCTTCAGGTACAGCACCGTACCAAAGAAGAGGTGCTCATTTACACTGGGATAAACAGAACAACAAAGAAATATGGCTCTGATCCCATTTACTAACTAGTGGGAATCTCTAAGTTGAAAGCTAAAAACATTTTATGGTGCAGAGGGTAATGAAATTGTGTCACACTGCTGAAGTTTTCAAACCTTAAACATCTTACAATAATATAAAACAATCCTATATAATAAAAGCCTAATATGCAAATGAACTGAACAGGGAACTCCAGTTGGCAGAGTGTGGGGCTGGCAAATGGAGGGCCTCAGCCAGCCAAGTTGGGTGCCAGCAGACAGAGGAAGGGGTGGTGATTGGGGGGTGGTGGAAGCTTAATGCGGGGGGAAGGGGGAAGGAGGGCAGGGCCGGAGTTGTCCCCTGGTGGCCAGTGCACTCCCACAGGGGAGCGCTGCTCAGCCACAAGCCAGGCTGATGGCTGGCGAGCGCAGGAGCAGTGATGGGAGCCTCTGCAGCGGTACTAAGAATATCCGCCTGCAGCTTCGAGTGGGCCTAAGCTGTCAGTCAGACATCCTCCAAAGGCTCTCAAGGGCTCCCAAACTGCACGAGGGCACAAGCTGGGCTGAGGGACCCTCTCCCCATGAGTGCATGAATTTTCATGCACCGGGCTTCTAGCAAAACATAAAATTTAAGCTGTAAATCAACCAAACACAAAAATCTCTATTTTTAAAAGGCTAAGCAACCGTCCTATTGTCTGCCTGGTAGCTATGATGCACAGTGACCATTGGGGGCAGATGCTCTGACCAGTAGCTATGACGCACACTGACCACCAAGGGGCAAACGTTCAACACAGGAGCTGCTGAGCTGCGGTGACCTGGCAGTGGCAGCTTTCAGGTGACACATCCTGGAACCAGAGAGGAGGGAGCCTGATTCTGGGGTGCATCACCCAAGAACCACCGTCTCGCAATCCAGAAGCCCTCGGGAGGATGTTGGAGAGCCGATTTTGACCCAATCCCTGCAGGCCTGGCCTAGGACCCCACTTGCCAGAGAGGCCCTGCTCACTCTGCAGACACCCTTCGAGCTATGGTGCTGCCCCAGATGCAGCCTGAGGGGAGGGACGTTGGAAGGTTGGCTCCAGGGTGTGTCTGGCCCTACTAGTCCAGTCCGCCCGGCTGGCCATCTTCTAAATACTTTCCTTTTAATGTGCATGAATCTGTGCACTGAGGCAATAGTAAGAAAATAAAATAAAAGCATTAGCCTGGGATGTTGTAGAAGGAGCCATGAAGGCTGAACTGTTGAACCAGGTAATGTTAAAAATCATTATTAGTCCCATTACAGTTCTAGAATATTCTAATAAAGCAATTCCTGTGGCAGGGGCAGGGAGAGGATGCTATACAAAATCCCTAGGAGAACTAGTAGATTCAACTGGAACACTTCAACGGTCGAATTACAAATCTCAAAACACCAAAGCAACATTAAAAACACTTAACGGGCAAAAGTTGAAAGTCTATGTTTGTACTTACAGTAAATGATTCCACAATTCTCTCATTCTTCCCTAACATCATCTTGTCTTAAGTCCTCATTGCTTTTAGTCAATAAAGAATCAAGTACATTAACAGACCAATCTCATCATTTCCATTTTGCGAAAGAGACTAATAGCCAGCCCGCAGCCGTCTATCCCTGAAGTCATACCCGGGGCCTACACTAATGGCACTCAGCACACACAGTTCATCTGCTAATCAATCAGGTAGAGCCTTGCTGCCTGTTTTTTAAAGTCATCTTGCCAAATTAATTAAAATCTATATTTTTTACCAGAATTGCTGAAAGTGTGGATCTAAGTCAGCAAACTTCTCTGTTAGGTTTTTCTGGCCATTGGATCTCTGTTCCAAGTACTCAACCTTGCTATTCTAGTATGAAAGCAGCCACAGACCACATCAAATGAGTAAACGTGGCTGCATTCCAACAAAACTTTATTTACAGGCCCTAAAATTTGAATTTCACATAATTTACACACATCCCCAATTTTTTTTTTTCAAAATACTTAATGTAAAAACACTTCTTAGCTCTTGAGAAAAAAATAATAGGCAATAGCAGGTGGCAGGCCAGATGTGGTCTTTGATCTGCAGTTTGATGATTCCAGACCTGGACTACCAAAACTACGTAAACAAACAACTCCCCATTCCCTACAACAGGCCTCCAGCAGTAAATATCTGAGGATTGATCCCGTCCTTTTTCTTCTATTCTGGAGGCCACTGTGTATCTTTGAAAATGGAGGCCTCTAAGTAACACATCCAACAGGGAGCACTTAACTTGTTTCAAGGCCGTAGCACAGAGTCGGCATGGGTTAAGATTCTCTTTCTCAAAGCAGAGTAACTATCTGTAAAGAAAGGCGGGTGTGGCCACTGGCAGGTTTGGCTCAGTGGATAGAGTGTCAGCCGGCAGACTGAAGTGTTCTGGGTCCGGTTCCAGTCAAGGGCACATACCTTGGTTGCAGGCTCAATCCCTGACCCTAGTTGAGGCATAGGGTGGGAGGCAGCCAATCGATGTGTCTCTCTTGCATTGATGTGTCTCTCTCTCTCTGTCTCTCTTCCTCCCTTCTACTTTCTCTAAAAATCAATGGAAAAATATCTTTGAGTGAAGATTAACAACATCAAAAAAAGGTGGGTGTATAGTGGAGGAGGTCTCAGTAGCAGAGCACAACCAATCCAGCTTTGATAGTGTAAAAAAAACACTGGACAAAACCAGGCCATAAGCATCACTCTTCTCTCCCCACCAAAAAAACAGAAGGAACTCAAATTGTATCTTTCAAAAATCCTTTCTCAGGTGATGTCTCCTCACTGAGACATCTCCCAGCAGAGAAACTGCAGGAAGAGCAGCAGCTTAAATACCCTTCATGGGGGAAAGCAAACAAACAGAACACAAAACTATCAGCGCAAACATTATAGCCACCATTCTAAGTATTTTCAAAAAACCTCTTTGGCTATAATTTTAACCAAACCTAGAAAGTTAGTCTGAAACCAGTTTCTATTGGTGGCTTAAAAAAAAAAAATTAACACAGCCTCATCCACTGTTAATTTCTAGAATGGCATACAACTGTCTTAAGAAGAGATACTATAGAGTTCCCATACTATAAGTCTCTAAAAACCTTCTAATAAAGATAATATTAACTTCAAAATAGATATAGATGTTTCCCTGAGTTCAAGGAATTAAATGGGGGGGGGGGGGGTATGGTATGGGATATAGCCCACACATCTGAAGACCATTATATAGCAGGAAGCCAGGATCTTTTACATGTTAGTGCCAGCTCCTAGACTAACTCATAAATCATCCCTCCAAAAAATACAGGCTTGTATAATCCACGCCTGGTGTCCCACTATGTCCTAGAACCACAGGAATATTAAAAACTAACTTTGTCAGGAGCCAAATAATCAACCATTTGGGGAGAAAGAATCACCCAGGCCCAGAAGTTGATTTCCATTTGAAATGACTCTCCAGGAATTTTTGCCGGCTGGTATCTTCCCTGGTCAGACCTGGCTTTGGCTGTATTGTTGCATTTACTGTGTGTGCGTGACAAAGGCATCAACAGGGCTCTGGCCTAGCTCTAGAGGTCGGGTAGGAGCCCTAGAAGGCAGGATACTACCAAGCCAAAGAGCGATCACCTTATCATGTAAAGAGCTTAAGTTGAGAGATTTCATAATATGTAGTGGTTGTTTCCCAGACTCCACCCCCCTCCCAAACCCTCGCCACCATCACCAATCATGAACTACTCCACAGAGCTTTTCTGGTCCATGGAGGAAAACTTTTGAGAGAGTGTCAGTCACCAAAACTTGCAATAAATGAGTCAGTAGCACAGAAAGGACCAAACAATTGGGTCTCTATGGCTCTGGGTGCCGGGCCCGGGCCATACAGGCCTCGATTCAATTAGCAAAGACTCTGTCAGGATGAATCAGGCTACCAGCTAATAGAATGGTGAGGAAGGGGCCGACCAAGCTGAGGGCAATTCAAAGAGGCTTTCAAAAACCAACTTAACAAGTCCTGTGAGCTTTATTTAAATGTGATGGGAAAGCTACAAAATACTTCTTTCAAGCTTTCAAATCTCCCTTCTGATCTGCCAATCTTGAGAGAAGAAAAGGGAGGTTGAGAACAAGTGGCATCTTCAGACACGGAGAGTGCTGCAAACACAAAGCAAAGCACGCACACAGATTCTCCCATGCAGTCCTGCCTGTTCCCATGCAGGCTCTGTCTAAAACCAGGGTAAAAGCAGCTGGGGGTGCCCGAGCCAGTTTGGCTCAGTGGAGAGAGCGGCAGCCTGCGGGCTGCAGGATCCTGGTTGGATTCCAGTCAAGGGCATATGCCTGGGTTGCAGGCTTAATTTCCAGTAGGGGGCGTGCAGGAGGCAGCCAATCATTGATTCCCTCCCATCATTGATGTTTTTGTTTTATTTTTTTCTTTCTCCCTTCCTCTCTGAAATCAATAAAAAAATATTTTTTTAAAAGCAGCCGGGGTGAGTGGAGGGTATTTTCAGTTCTCAGAAGGGAAAGCACATAATGAAGCTCAGAATTTAAAGCAAAAGAAATCACAAAAAAGCTGTTATTTCACTGATTATCCAGCTCCGCCATGATGTCTACCACAGAGAACTTGGCTTCCCTAGGCAACCTGTGAGGAAGTTACCAAGCAATAAAATACAATAATGGTTGGGAGGCAAAAAGTCAAAATCAGATAAAAAATCAGATAAGTGGCTAACTGAAAGCTGCCTCTATCTGCCACTATAGGGTGACAGTGGCAGACACTGGAATAGAGAAAGATGGTAAAAAGGATATCCATCTTACAGTCCCTTCTCCAGACAGCAGCTAGCTAACCTTTTAAATATATATATATATGTGTGTGTGTGTTTTTATTAATTTCAGAGAGGGAGGGAGAAAGAGATAGAAGCATCAATGATGAGAATCACTGATCAGTTGCCACCTGCATGCCCTACACTGGGGGATCAGGTCCGCAACCTGGGCATGTTCCCTGAATGGGAACCGAATTGTGACCTCCTGGTTCATAGGTTGATGCTCAACCACTGAGCCATGCTGGCCGGGCCAGCTAACCCTTTTAAAAGGAAGTCAAGGACAGTCCCTTTGTGCTCAGAGCCCTCTGTTGTGAATTGACCTGGATTCCCTCAAAAAGAGGTGCTGCAGCCCTAACTCCCAGTGTTTGCTAACAGTCTCTCTGCAGATGTAACCAAGGTAAGATGAGGTCATACTGGATTAGGATGGTCCCTAAACTCAATGACTGGCATCCTGTAAGTATGCCTTGTGAAGACACAGAGAAGCAGAGAGAAGAAGGCCACGTAATAAAGGAGCCAGAGACTGTCATAAGCCAAGAAACACTAAGAACTGCCGGCAACCACTAGAAAAGACAAGGAAGAATTCCTCCCTAGGACTTTTGGAGGAAGCATGGCGCTGCTGACACGTTGATTTCGGACTTCTAGTTTCCACAACTGTGAGAGAATACATTCCTGTTGTTTAAGCCACCAGTTTGTGGCCCTTTCTCAAGGCAGCCAGCCGTAGGCAGCTAACACATCCTCCAATGGCTTCCTATCTCACTCAGAAAGAAAATCGCAGCATCATTAGAGTATGACCCACACCGCCCCTTACCTGGTTGACTTCAGCAACTACTGCTCTCTACCTCATCACTCCACTCCAGCCACACTGTGGTGCTCAAACATGAGGCCACACTGCCACCCTCCCACCACAATGCCCACCTGCCAAGGCTGGCCCTGTCTCAGACCTTTGCAGATGCCATTCCCTCTGCTGGAAGGGTTCTCTCCCCGGGAATCTGCAAGGCTGTTCCCTCCATCTTTCTTCAAGGCTCTGCTAAGTCTCCTTAAGCATTCAACCTCCGCCTAATTACCCTTCCGCACCTCCTACCCCCACCCCATACACCCTATGCCTCCTTCCTCCGCTTCACTTTTTTTTCTCCATGATACTTAAGACAAGCTGCCGGGTACATTTCACTGAGCCTTTAAAAGGTCCGTGGCCCTCTGTAGTGTTAGAAGGTCAGAGCAGAACTTTTTCACTGCTGAATCACAGTGCACTCTACTGAACAGATAAATGAATTCTATCAAGACAGGTGAAATTCTATTCCAAACTGGCTGCGTGACAAAAAAGATTTCTACTAATTAAGTGGAACAGCAGAAGCTTTTGTAAGATGAAGGGCAGGCTCACCGCCATTCCTGTGTGAGGAAGAGCAATTCTGAAACAGCCTCTCAAGATTCCTCCTTATCTACAAACTGTCAACTCTCACCTATAATTTTTGCCTCCAGCCACGCCCTGCAGAAAGCTCCTTAGCCTGGGAAATTTGTGAAGTCAAATCTAAACCTGCGTTCACTGCTGCATTCCTACACCCATCCATCTGTGGCTGGCTCACTCTGGTTTTTGTTTGTTTGCTTGTTTTCAGGAGCTGAGGGGAAGGGCCCAGCAGGAAGGTTTGACCATGACAATCTCAAACTACAAATGTACCAACGACCTGGGGAAGAAAGCCTCTCAGACTAACAGGATCCTAAAAAACAAACATTTCAGATAAACCGGGAGCTTTAAAACAGCTCTTACACAATGATGAAGACAATCCAAATATATTTTTTTTATTAATTAATGGCCCTAAATCAATACTTTTTCCTGCCCTCCTTTACATTTTCAAAACTTTAAAACAGAAGAGGCAGGCAACGAACGTCTTTCCTTACCTTGGGTTCTGGCCACAGGTACTGCCAGTCCGAGGGAGGGATCACAGCAATCCTTGAGCGGCGTCTTGACCGGTGTTTCCACTTCAGGTGTCTCAAAATTACCTTCAGAATCCGAGCTGCCAGGGGGGGAAAAATGAGGAATTACCACTTTCAACGGTATTGCCGACAGCCTTTGTCATCATCTACCACACGGCTGGAGTCCAGGATGTTGGTGGCCTCGCGTTTACAACCCCAGCACCGGTCCTGATGCTGCGGGTTTTGCAGCAGAGGGCCCCGCCGAGGGCTGGGCTGGCAGCCCGGTCCCCCTGAATTCGCCACCATCCTTCGGAGCTTTTCCCCCAGCACCATCTATTTTAATGACCTCCTTCCCTCTGACACCCAGGAATAAAAAGCTCATTTCAAAACAGACTCCTTTCCGCACACAAGAGCCCTTTCCCGGGGGGCCTTAAAAATTAAGATTGCCCCTTCCCCCTCTAAAAAAATTTAAAAGCCAATTCTCGCCTGCGATGCCTTTTTTTCCGCTGGCAGGCCTCTCGCTACCTGGTTCAACACTCCCTCGGCCCGAGGAGGAGGAGGAAGAGGAGGAGGAGGATGCTGTCACCTGCCTTCTGCAATCACCCGAGTGACAGCCAGCACAGCAGAGACCCACCAGGCCTCACCAGCTGCCAGGGGCCTGTCACCACGCGACCTGCTTTACCCAGACCGCATTTGGGGGCGCACAGTGTGGGGATCACCGGGTGTGATCAATGACCCCCGAGAGACTGTGTGTATGTGCAAGCGCGCATAGGGCCTGGGGGCTGAGGGGCCGGGAGACCGCAGCTTAGAGAAGGAGACTGAGCAGCCGGGGTGCGGAGAGCCTGCAGATTCTGGCTCAGATTAGGCTCGGAAAGCTCGGACTGAAAAGGGAGAAAGGAAATCACACGGGAGGACAGAGCATCTTGAAGTTTCCAATGCACAGCGGGGACCTGGCTGCAGGCAGGGACGCAGCAGCATCGCCCCGAGTATGGTTACGCGGGCGGGCGGGCGGGCGGGCGACCACACACACGCACACGGAGCCAGCGAGCCAGCCAGATGGATGGATGGATGGATGGATGGATGGATGGACGGATGGATGGAGGGGAGGATGGCAGCACGCCTGCATCTCGGCGGGGATGCGTGTACTTGCCTGAAACCCAAGGATTTGGTCTCGGCTTGCGAGTCCTCCTCCTCCTCCTCCTCCTCCTCCTCGGGGTCGCCGCCCTCGGGCCCTGCGGCCTCGTCGCCTCCGGCGCCCCCGCCGCGCACGGCGGACCACGTCCACTTGGCCCACTGCACGGGGGACAGCATCTGCCAGGGGCTGAACGCCATGAGCGCGGGTCCCCCGGCGCCAGCTCCTCCTGAGAGTAAGGGGCACGGGAGAGCCTTTTTTTTCCACCACCACCACCCCCTCCTCCTCCCCTTTCAAAATGGAGGGAACCGGTGACACGCGCCGTTAAGCGTCTCCAGCCGAGGCGCGGATGTGGTGAAACGGGCGCCGTCGGGGCCGGGGGGGAAGCGCTTCCTCTGGGCCGGCGGGCAGCGCCGCTTCCTCCGAGTCCTCCTTCCCAACGGGGGCGGCCGCGGCGGCGCTCCCCCCGCTCTCCCCGCCGCGCCCGGCGACTCGCTCCGGGGAGATGCTGCTGCCGGTCCTGGGGCCTCCTCGGCGCCCCCGGCCCGCGCGACGCGGGGCGGCTCGGCTCCTCGGCGAGGTCCGGGCTCCCGGGTCCCGCTGCCCCGCCGGCGGCGCGGTGCGCATCAGCTGCCGCGGGAGCCGCGCCCCGGGAGCCGCCCCCTCGGACCGTACCACTTGTGCGCGCGCGCGGGGGGGTGGCCGCGGCGGCCGCGCTTTGGTGTCTGCAGCGCGCCCTCCGGATCCCCCCTCCGCCGCAGCGCCGCGGTGGTCGCGTCCGCACTGCGGGCCAGGGGGCTTCCCGTCTGCGACTGGGAGGCGGGCGCTGCGGGCGGAGGACCCCGGCCCCCGAAGGGCTCCGTCAGCCTCGGGAACTGGGAAGATCCATTTTTTTTTTCTGGGTCGGCGCACGCCCGCCCGTCCCCTCCTTCCCTTTTTATTTGCATATTTTCATCTCGCCACGGTGACTTTAAGGGCGTTGCGGATGATGATGGATCGCGCAGAAGTTAAGCCCTTTTTCCAAAAAAAAACAAAAAACAAAAAACAACTTTGTGCATTTTCCCTCCGGGATACGGACAGCGTGGAAGCTTTCAGCCCGTGCACCTTCAGCCCCGTCACCCCCAGGTTTTTGGAGAATCCGTCAGCAATGCCGCCAGCGCAGCCAAGGGCTGGACACTTAGATGCTTTTTGTCCCTCCCCAAACCGCGCTCGTTGGACGCTCGGTGGCCAGGTCTCCCTCCGGGGAAAGGGGTGCCGGGTTACCCTGTGAAATTACAGCCCGGTCGGTTTCCCATCCTCCTCTGGAGGCGTCTCTTTGCAAAACTTCCAAGTCCCCGCTGTCTGACTTCGCCTGCTGCTCCGGAGTGGATGCCACCGGGCCGGGCGCAGGCAGCCTTGGAGAATGAAAACCGTCCTAATGTCTGAAGGCGGGACTCTCCGAGGGCTGCTTCTGCATTTCCCATTGAGGGGCGATGCTGGCTCCTCACCCGTGCTCCCCCAAACACCAGGGGCGCTGCTGGTACTGTCACCATTTCCCAGGAGGGTGGGGGGTGCATCTGTGCGGTGGTTTGCAGGTTCCCGCAGAGCGAGCGGCTCCAGAACTTAGGAACCAGTCTTTGTCGATGAACCAGGACTGTGTAAGCAGAAAATAATGCAAGAAGGGGGGCATGGCAGGGTGCCTCGCACCATCACAGAAGGGCGGCAGGGGTTTGCCCAAAGTCTAGATGAAAGAAAGGGGTGGGGGGTGTCAGGGTGGGTATAGAATTTATCCAGCGTCTTCCCAGACAGAAACACAGCTGGCGTGAGTGTTCTGGAGACTGTGAAGATGTGAAGTAAGCAGGAGTCTTTTTTTCTTTTTTTTAGGGTCACATGAATATAGCACAACACCATGCAACTGTATTTATTTTTAGGTTTATGGTGCACCACATAAACCTTTCGATTATAAGGTTCCCCAGGTCCAAATGTTTTGCTGCCTGGATATTACAGAATTCCATGTAAATGAGTAACTGGCACAGCCTAGGTCCTCCTGTTCATCCTTCCTCCCGAATAGTTCTCAAATATTTTTCATTGCTCAGCAATGTCTCCCAACTGGTTCCACCACGGGTTTTTCTTACGGGGGTCACTGCCTGGCTGGTCTGTGACTTGTACTCGTCTTGCTGCTTCTGCCACTCCACATTCGCAGCCTTTTTTTGTATTCCTCGCCATAATTGGTAGAGAATTGGTTCAGATCTTTTACTCTGTCCAAGAATCATCTGGGAGCACTTCTTTAAAAGCACCAATTCAAAATGCTGGCAGGATCTGGAAAAAGTCTGTATTTTTTTACCAAGTGTCCTGGGGGATCTCACAGGATCAGTTTGGGGGAAAATGACTAGTTTGAACCAACTGATTGCTTTCTCCGGAACTATCTCCCTTTTGCCTGCAGTTTTGCACAGTCCTCCCTACTTCCTCCACCTTCAGCTCTCTGACCTTGACTGCCTGAACTTCCGCCCCAGTTCTGGGAAAAGCATGCTGATTTCTCCAACCTGTTTACCATCTCTATTCCCCGAACATCCACAAAGACTCACTGTGGCCCTAAGGTGGTTTTGAAAGGAGACACTCTAAATAATTATACCAAGCAACAAACATAAACAGGGCATCCCAGGATGTAAGGTCACCCTATACTTAGCATACTATATATAACACGTTTTGTTTACTTCTCTGTCCCACTTCTGCACCATAACCTTTAAACGGCAGGGACCAACCACATTGGATTTATGATTCATTGCTGTTTCCCCAGGAATTAGGATGGCCATACATTCCTTAAGTGTTTAATACATGTGCAGAAAAAAAAGGAATATTCTAGTTTACTAATAGACATATGAGTTTGGCTAGGGCGACAAATTCCTAAAACCTGACTCCTCCTGAAGAAATCAAGGTTTTGAACCAGCACAGAACAGAACCTGGGACAAGTGATGGCCCCAATAAGATAAAGCCTGGCCTATACAGCAGTTTCTTGAAACTGGAGAAGCAAATGCTCAGTGCCTGAAAAAAAATCACTCCTCTGCGAGCTCCTGCACTCAGTGTGGACAGCGATAAAGTAACTGCTCCATAGTTTAAATTGATCTTATTGTCTAAAAGTACAAATAAGGAGACTAACTGTGAATTTTCTTGTCATTCTGGGCAATGTTTGACAACTGGCATTCCAACCAAAGTAAACAATCATTCTGCCGCCACATCCTCAACTTCATGGAACGAAATGTCTGCAAATGCATGACCATACGCACAGAAAGGACGCCATCTGTTCTCTTCCTTCCTCTGCTTCCTGCCCTTCACAGAAGCTCTGCATCCACACACCATGAAAATCTAAAAGGTAACTCCCTTGAAACACACGACAATGGTAGCCAGGCCAGGCACAGACTTTGCAGCTAATGGATGCTCCGGAAGGATCTGGGAAATGGGTCTTTGAGGTAAAAATAAATAAATAAATAAATAAATAAATAAATATATATATATATATATATACACACACACACACACACACACATATATACATATATATATTTAAAATATATATATATAATACTATATATAATATATTTTGTTTACTTCTCTGTCCCACTTCTGCATCATAAGCTTTAAATGGCAGGGACCAACCACATTGGATTTATGATTCATTTTTGTTTCCCCAGAAATTAGGACGGCCACACATCCGTAAGTGTTTAATACATGTGCAGAAAAGGAATATTCTAGTTTACAATAGACATATGAGTTTGGCGAGGGTGACAACTTCCTAAAACCTGACTCCTCCTGAAGAAATCAAGGTTTCTGATATATGTATGTCAATTCAAACAGGCACACAACTATCCATTTAGCAGCATGACCACTGTGAGAATGCCTGTGGGAACGTGGCAGGAGGTGAGGGGCAGAGGCGGGACGGGGCCTAGTTGGGAAGGATCCTGTACAGGTGTGTTCAGGAGTCTGAACTTGACCCTGTAGTGGGGGGAGCAAACACAAGTACCTGCCTTTTTAATATACGGGAGTGACAAGGCCCGGGTGGTGGCTGTGCTACCTGGAAAGCACTGCCTTGGCCAAGGGGCAGCCCCACCCAGTTCCTGGTGCCCGGTGTTGCCACTGAACAATTTTCCAAGGGAAACCAACATCCTGGTTTCATAAAAAGCCTCCAACCTTTAAAGTTCTCAGTAGTTGAAGTTGTTTACAACTTTGTGGACGCCAACATGGCGCATGACAAACAAAAGCCAGCTACCTGGGCGCCTGCCTGGCCCACAGAGCCTGGGAGGACAGAGTGAAGTCATCCGGCTTTGAGCAAAGAACATTTCATTTAGAATCTCATTCTGGCAGCAGCCTGGGGGCTCTGAAACCGCTCCTTTCCCTGCTCCCAAACCCCTGGAGAAGGGGACAGCTTCTCCCCAGAGGGCAACGGAAGCCAAACTGGAATGTGCAACCTTATCTTTCTTTCACTCCATTTGTTCACTAGGTGTCAGAGCGGTAAGCAAGCCACGCACCATGGGAACTCTTTAAAATGGAAGGAAAAGCCTCCTGCTAAGAGAATGGTGTTCCCAACAGTCAGCCCGGGAAATGAGACGGCATCTGTGAGATGATGCGGAGGGAGTGAAGGAGGCAAGGAGGGAGGATAGGGTCACGATGACCTTAAGGAGTCACAGAGATAAAATAGCCCCTGAGATACCAGCAAGGTCAGGTAGACAGACAAACCAGTCAACTTATCTGTATTCTCTAACAACGTACGAAATTGATGAGCAAAAGACACATTTACTTCAACTGAGATGAAATGTCAGATTGCTGAGGTAACCAAAGTCACCGGGCACTTTGAAGGTATGAGAATAATGGAAAAGCACCGGCCGGTACGAAATTGAAGTGACCAATGGCAACTAGGATGCCGTGCCTCTATGGGACCTCAATGGACCATCTCCCACTCCCCACCTGGCTTTTCGAAAGCCACCTCTTCACTGCATGAAGTTACCAAGACATGGGGGCGGGGGCACTCCCTGCCTGTGTTTTCTCCATCAACCTGATCACTGGATGTCTTCTCCCACTCACCAAGCTAAACGCCTTCAATCCTTAGCTTTTTTTCTCCTGAATATTTAAATGAAGGTCTCTAAGACGTCATGATAATAGGATCTTCTATGGCCCAGCGAGTGTTGCTCAGTGGTTGACCGTCAACCTATGAACCAAGAGGTCACGGTTCGATTCCCAATCAGGGCACATGCCCTTGCTGCAGCTCAATTCCCAGAAGGACGTGTGCTAGAGGCAACCAATCACTGATTCTCTCTCATTATTGATGTTGCACTCTTTCCCTCTCCCTTCATCTCTGAAATCAATAAAAACATGTTTTTATATCAGTAAAGTTTCATCTGACCCCTACAAATCATGCTCTCATGTAGCAGGGCATGTTTTCTCCTTCTCAATTTGCTAGCTGCACCAGAAAGGACGACCAGGAGTCACACAGCTGTTTACCACCACAGCTGACTCTAGAACCTTGCCTCCTGCCTCTCAGTCCTCTCTGTACTATATCAAACTGCAGGAAAGCAGAATACCCTGGAGCTAGTGATTCCATCGATTAGACGTTCCTTGAAAATTGTTGTAGCTACTACAGTCCTGCTTCCTGCTTATGTGGTACCACCAGCTGCAAAATCACAAGTAGGATACCTCCCTCCCTCAGTGGAAAACAGGCATTGTCCATAGGAAGCCTGCTTTCCTTACCTACCTCAGTGAACTAGGCAAGAGCATGCGGATGACTGTGCAAGACAACATTGTCAATAGCAGCATCTGACCATATTCCACCGTGTTAACATTACAGTCTTCACCTTGCAAGATCTGATGTTATAACATCAGTTAATCCCCTATAGAATCTTCACTCCACTCCCTAAACACACCCAAATCAGGGACTTTGTACTACACATTTACATTGAAAATTATAAAGAGAACCTCCTAATTTTTAGAAGGGAAAAAAGCCAGATTTGTGTCCATAGCTAATCAGTTCTCTTTCAAAGTGCCAGAAAGAGTAAAAGGAACCAGATTGCATCCATTAAAGACTTGGCCTATGACACCTTAACTTTGGGCTTCCAACCTCCAGATCTGTGAGAAAATAAATTTCATTGTTTAAGCCAAAATAATAGTGATAATAATAAATTAATTAATAAAGACTTGGCCAGCTCCCCACCTGGGGCCTGCTCAAAGGCCTTTGTTCAGGTTTTTCTCTGGTAAACTCTTGTCAGAAACAGCTTTAAATCTATTTTGTTCTGTATCAAAAAGTAAGGTTTTATTTCCCCAGAAAGTATGCCATTTAACCTATGTCACAATGAAACCTATAGCCGAACTGCCACGTAGCAGAATTATACTGTGTCAGCCTTCAGAGAAGTCGGGGGAGGAGGGGAGAGCATAAATTTTATGATGTTTATACTAAACTGGTGTTGTTTTAGAGCCACTTTATGAGGTTCTCTCTATTCCCATCAAATATCATGACGATATGTATACTGACTTGACAAGAAAATTCATGACAGTTCTCTACCCTGGAGTGTAAGAGTATTAGAGAAACAGTTGTCGAGGACACAAGATATAAACAGAATGAGGTCGGTCTGCCCATTCTAGAACATGAGGAAAATAACCCTAACATTATTATTCCTCATTCTTCCCACCAACTACCACAAATCCGAAGCTGAAAGAAAACAAGCAAACCAAAAACAAACACAAAAGGTCCACCCGGAGCAGTGAACAGTCTTTAAACTTAGAAATACTTTCTATTCCAGTAGATATAATAAGTTTGGTTTTTCCGGCCAAACAACATTGCAGCTACAGAGCCAGTCAAACAGGTACCTCCTCTGGTGAAAACCACTGTGAAGGATGGAGCACATTTTGTGTTCTCTGTTGAGCTTGCATTCCTTTTCGGCCCGCTAGCCAATGAGAAAAGAGAGCCCTCCTCGGATATGGAAAGCCTCAGAGGAGAAGCCTTTCTAACTTGCTTATGAATTTCAGTTTCTAACAATGAATATTATTCCAAATGGGAGAGGTCTACTTTACTTCATTTACCTGGCTTCTGGGGTGGTGGGATCTAAGGCTCGCGTTAAAGAGGTTGAAGGAATTCAGGAATCAGAAACAGAATAATATTCCTTGTCTTACAGCCATTTTATTCCCTCTCCTCTACCCTTATTCCAAAATAAAATAAAACAAAGTCTCTGGAACATATGGCCCAGACTGTCTGAGGTCATACTGATAGCCAATATCCTACCCACTATCCTAGTAAGTGCATGTCCCAGAGTCAGTGTGTGAAACACTATCACTAAGGAGTTAGAAGGTGACGGACGGGAGGACACTTGGAAAGGGCAGTGGGAATTCATGGACAGGAGGATGCAAGGAGAAGTGTCCACCAGGAGAAAGAATAAAACCACAGAAAGATTCCCAAAATAATTGAGACACCCACTCTGCCTCAATCCTCCTCACTCCAGGAACTTGGGGGCATTTCATTACTCTAACTCGTGTGTTTGTGATGAATAGCCTGCCTGTGTTTCTAGGAGATAAAAAGATGGGAAACTAGGAAGCAAATTCCATGACATGATACACAGCCTTAGATGACTTCCAGCTTTCATCTGTTTAGAGTAAAGTTAACTGCCCCTTTTTGGTTCTGAAACTACATGTGAGTGAAAATGGAAGGAAAATATGTCTTTGAGTTCTCTGTTCTAGTACAAAGTGGGGAAAGGGGAAACCTGTTTCCTTTGTGTCTGTTTTAAAACTCCAAATATTGCCCTAGCCGGCTTGGCTCAGTGGATAGAGTGTCAACTGCGGACTGAAGGGTCCCAGGTTCGATTCTCACCAAGGGCATGTGCCTGGGTTGCAGGCTTGATCCCCAGTAGGGGGTGTGCAGGAGGCAGCCAATCAATGATTCTCTCTCATCATTGATGTTTCTATCTCTCCCTCCTCCCTTCCTCTCTGAAATCAATAAAGAAATATATTTAAAAAAATAATAAAACTCCAAATATTAAAACATCAGTCGTTTACTCACTAATAAGTATAAGCTAAAGCAACTAGCTGAATAAATGCATCAGATATCACACTGTTCCTAGTTAGTAAAACTAAATATTGTAAAGATGGCAGCAGTACTGCACCATTAATTTATAGGTCTAATGCAAGTTTCATTCAAAATTCTTAGGGGATTTTTCTTAGGATTTGTCAATATTTAAAAGAGTCAAGAATGGGATTAGGTCTACAAGATATTGACATATATATGCAAAAATAGGCATATAATCCTAAGAAAACAAACACAAATCAGAAAGGATATATGTACCCCTATTTTCATAGCAGCATAATTTATAACAGCTAAGATTTGGAAACAGCCTAAATGCCCATCAGCAGAGGAGTGGATCAGAAAACTATGGTACATCTACACAATGGAATACTACGCTGCTATAAAAAAAGAAGAAATTCTTACCATTTGCAGCAGCATGGATGGACCTAGAGAGCATTGTGCTAAGTGAAATAAGCCAGTCAGTGAAAGGAAAATAACATATGATCTCATTTATGGATAATAAAGAACATTATAACCTGATAAAAAATAGATAGCTACAGAGGCAGAGAAAAATCAAACAGACTGTCAAATTACAGTGGGAAGGCTGTGGGGGTGAAGGGTAAGAGATCAACCAAAGGACTTGTATGCATGCATATAAGCATAACCAATGAACACAAGACACTAGGGTCGGGGAGGGGGGACCAGGGGAAGGTAAATGGCGGACAGGGGGAAGGAAACATGTACTACTATTTTTAATACTTTAAACAATAAAAAACAAAAAAATATTAAAATAGTAACGCACACAAAAAATAGGCATACCCTTGTTTTGTAAAACAGAACAGAAAGCCCAGAAAAAGACCTTATAAGATACAGGAATTTATCATGTGATTTTTTAAAACGTTACAATGCAGTTGGGAAGGAAAGACTATTTAATAAAACGGTTGAAGAATAATGGGGTGTGTGAATGAACAGGGGGCTCTGTAATAAACAGACAAGCTCAGGGAGGCCACGTGGCAGCCTGACAAGCTCAGTGACAGAAAGCAATCACAGAGGCTGCACTGATCCCAAATTCCTAACTGGGCAGTTCCGGCAGGTAGTCAAGTCCAAGGCCTATACCTTCCTTAGCAAATCTTTACCTTAAGCGAGCCCTGATTTTGTTGTTGTTGTTAATTCTCACCTGAGGAAATTTTTTCCATTGCTTTTCAGAAAGATTTGAAGAGAGGGAGGGAGGAGAGAGAGAAAAAAACATCGATGTAAGAGAGACAAATTGACTGGTTGCCTCCTGCATGTGCCCAACCAGGGGCAGGAGCAAACACATAACTGAGGTACCTGCCCATGACCAGGAATCAAACCCACACCGTTCTGTGGGCAGGCCATGCTTTAACCACTGAGAGCATCACTGGTGAAGGCTAGAATCACTTTCTTTTCCAGATGCCTGAAAGGCACAACTGAAGGCACCAGAGCACAAGACCACCAGAGCGGGAGACCATGAAACTCTTTATCTTGCTGCCTGTACACCATCTCCATTGACTGTAAATGTTAACTAGCCTCTACCCACCAATGTAAAAAAAAAAAAAAGTGTTTCTCCATTTTGCTTTTTATCCAACCCTAGAGATTTCCCCTTTGCTTTCTTCCACCCCCGCTTACCTTGCCACCAATGGATTTCATGTAATCTGCAGAAAAAGAACGGCAGAATTGCCATTCTCTAGAGCATTCTCTCAATCTGTTGAGACCTTGCTTCTGGTCATGTTCTCAAAATGTTGGCTCAAATAAAGTCTTATAAAATAAACATTTTCTATAGGTTGGGATGTTCTTTCATCAACGGTTGGCAATGGGGAAAAAGATCAAGTTAAAATAAACCCGTAGCTCAGAGTTTATACTAAGAAAAATTCCAGATGGATTAGATGGCTAAATAGTAAAAATCAAGCCACGGGCAGAAAACAATCTAGAAGCAACAGAATCTGTCAAAGCTCTGTTGGAAGGATGACTGTCCATACTTTGAAGTAATTAATGAAATCCCACACAAAATAAAGACTGCAGATTTGGCTACATAAGAAGAATAAGTTTTTAAATGTTTGCCTTCAGATTAAGGGGCAAATCAACAGGCTGTGGAAAATAGCAGCAACCCAAAGCTGAGATTGTTTTATCCTAAGGAACTCATGAAAACTTGCCCTAGCCAGTTTGGCTCAGTGGATAAAACGTCGGCCTGTAATCTTGAGAGTCCTGGGTTCAATTCTGGTCAAAGGCGTGTACCTTGGTTCAGGCTCCATCCTGCCCCAGGCCCTGATTAGGACCTGTGCAGGAGGCAACCGATCGATGTGTCTCTTTCACATCGATGTTTCTCTCTGTCTTTCCCTCTCTCTAAAAATCAATGGAAAAATACCTGGGGTGAGGATTAAAAAAACAAAAACAACAACAATAATAACAACAAAAACAGTTGTGCCATCATCCATACCCCAACAGAGAAGTGAATAACTGCAATCAAGGGTTCCTGATCTGGGTTAGCAAAGAAGGATCTCAGAAAATCATAACCTCCTTGAAATTACATGCACAATTATGTGTTTGTGCATTATTCGAATCCATCTCTCTACCTCCTCTTCCCTACCTACAAACTCCACCCCAGGAAGAATGCTTTAGGCTGATAAAAGATTAATTTCTAATCTGAAAGTGGAACAAGCAGAAGATTCTCTTTGTTCTAACAGCCACAAGTAAGTTCTAAATGAAGGGGCCCTTACACAAAGAATCCAGACCTGCTAGAAATTAAATACAAGCAACAGCAAGCAAGTGTGGGTGACACGCAGCGAGTGGAAAGGAAAGGAAGTCTAGTGGTCAACCTGTGAATCTAATTTAAGTGACCTGCTGTTGTCTATATGCCCGCCCATTTTATTCAGAGGCATGTGCCTGGAGAGCCATAAGAATGGGAGCTCTTTTTAAGATAAATCCTAAAGAACCCCGTGAGCACAATGCTAGGGCCCCTCTGGGGACCTCGGAGGGGACCTAAGCAAGTGAGGGGTTTTGAACTTTACGCTCCATTAGCTTCACGCTAAATTCAGCCTGAGCCTGGCCCAGGAGGCAAGAGAGACCCTCTGTCTCAGGAGCAGTGCTGGCTTCAAGGTGGTAAGTGAGGGAAGAGGTCACACTGACCTCTTCGGTCTTTCTAGGGAGGAAATGAAAAATGTTAACCCCTGGAAACTTGATAAAATTATCAAAAGATACCTCCTCCATGAATTGTGGAACAGAACTCATAGCTCTATGAATACACACACACACACACACACACACACACACACACTTCAAGATACAAAAGAAAAACTGCAATGCTCCTTTAGCCCTGTGTGCCTTCTGCACCCCCATCCTTTGAATTTCCACAAGACCACCGTGGTAGAGTCTAAATCCTCCCCACACCCATTACTTCCTTATTTCTTCCAGGGAAAGACCCCCCTGAGTTTTTGCTGGACACATGGCCACCCAGCTGGAGCCATATTCCCCAACCAGACCCCTTCCTGCAGCTGGGTGTGGCTCTGGGACTCAGTTCTGACCTGTGGGATGGGAGCCAAAGGTACGTGCCACTTTGGGGCAATGTCTTTAAAAAGAAAACTGCGTGTCTCGCACTCTCCTTCCCTCACCCCATAGGCTGGGGGTGAGCCAGCTTCTGTTGTGTGGATGAGGATGAAGGGGCGCAGAATATGCCACCCCAAAGTGTTGATTACTTTGAACTAAAGTCAATCAAGATCAAGGAGGCTTAAGGAAAATATTTACCTCCTCTTTAACTACCTGTAGGGCGCCTGTCTCAAAAAGAGGTATCTATTTTATGAGATACCTGTGTGGCAAGGCAAATGTCTAATTATCAAATATCTGCTCATCTATCTTCCTGTGAGTTACTCTCCTTCCCTTTGAAGTCCCAGACCCCCTCCCATTCCTTAGGGATGGCGTATAAGCCTCAATTTGCCTGACTACCTCATATTTCTATGCATATCCCATGTAAACAAGATTAAATTTCTTTTTCTTTTGTGGATCTGTAGTATGTTCCTAGACCAGCCAAGGAATCTGGGAGGGAATAAGGGAAAATTCGTCCTCTCCTCCAAGGACCACGCTGGGAGATGGTGAAGCAGCAAGACAAATGGGGCCAGGCCAGGCTGACCTGGCAGAGCAGAATAGCCTGCTGACTAACTACCGATGGATGACTATTCAGTGAGAGATAAACAAAAGCCTATCTTCACTGAAACCGGTGTGGCTCAGTGGATAGAGCGTCAGCCTGCGGACTGAAAGGTCCCAGGTTTGATTTTGGTCAAGGGCATGCACCTTGGTTGCAGGCACATCCCCTGTAGGGGGCGTACAGGAGGCGGCTAATGGATGTTTCTCTCTCATCGATGTTTCTAACTATCCATCACCTTCTTCTCTGTAAGAAATCAATAAAATATATATTTAAAAAACAAAAGCCTATCTTTTTTGCACCGTTGTACCGTTAGGTCTCTTTGTTGCAGTATTAACTATATGACTTTTTGGGGAGGGTTTCAGCATCTGCATTCCCTGAGGTGATGATATAGGAAGAACCTGCCCTAATTTCATTCCATATCATGGTGAGGGTTATACTTGGTTTCCTTCAAAAATTCGTCTTCTATCTCAGCGGTGTCCTTTTCCTAAAGCCAAAATTCCCCCCAACCATGAGATTCAAACCTGCTATGTGGATGAGGTGGTCTCATTGTGATGGCCACCATTGGCTAGTCTATTAATAGTAATAAAGAAAAGGAAGCAAAGGGAAGGCGGACATTATGTATAAGCATAGTCATCTGGGCAGCGTCACCAGGAAGCTACAGCTTTGTGCTCCCCAGGTGTCCCCTCCCTGCAGGTCACTGGGGGAAGGGATCAAACAAAGAGGGAAATGAGTAAGTGAGCAGCGAAGTCAGGGCAATGCAGGGAAGGTGCCTGCTTGTCAGTCTAGCCTGGGGCACAATGGCTTGCCTAGAAGGGTGGAGCCACGGCCAGCCTGCGAACTCTTGGAAGGTTAAGATCCCCACACAGAGTTCTCTCTTCTGATTGCTCATGACCTGCCACTCACCCCTGCGCTAGCCTGCCATGTGGCCTTACGCAGCCACCTGGTCCAGGCCATGTGGACCCCACGTGCAGCAGACTGCCGCTGGGAACACAAGCTAAGCTGGCCAGAGGCTGGACTGTACTGTACTTTATTTTTTTTAATGTATTTTATTGAGTTTTTACAGAGAGGAAAGGAGAGGGATAGAAAGTTAGAAACATAAATGAGAGAGAAACATCGATCAGCTGCCTCCTGCATGTCCCCTACTGGGGAAGTGCCTGCAACCAAGGTACGTGCCCTTGACGGGAATTGAACCTGGGACCCCTCAGTCCACAGGCCAATGCTCTATCCACTGAGCCAAACCGGTTAGGGCTGGACTGTACTTTAATATGGAACAGAAACACCCCACTGGTTTGGCTTACTGGATAGAGTGTTGGCCTGCGGACTGAAGGTTTCAATCCCGGTCAAGGGCACATGCCAGGGGTGAGGATTTGATTCCCAATGGAGAGTGTGGAGGAGGCAGCCAATTGATGATTCTCTCTCATCATCGATGTTTCTCTCTCTCTCTCTCATCCTCTCCCTTCCCCTATGAAATCAATAAATATATATATATTTTTAAAAAATATGGAACAGAAACTCTGGGCAGTGACCTTAATCCTAGCCCTACTGGAGACAAGACTGGACTTTGTCCATGGTGGGATGGCACCTTGGTGGGGAACTCCACTCATTTTACATACCCATGAAACTTTTCCACGAACACCCACCCTCCCGTGGAGGCCTCAGGAAATTCTTTTCCCCGAGGCACCCTGAGTACCCCACTTCCACCAACAATGTAACTGTTAGACAGACATGAGCAGAGCAAGGGTGATGGGCCAGATACAGAAACTCACCGGGCAGAAAGCCCCAGATGCCTCGAAGGGACAAAACTAGGAAAACAAGAGCCTCACGCCTAGGGCAATCTATCCTCCCAGAGCCACAGGCGGCTCCCGAGCTGAGCCGACAGCCGGGATAGGGGCTTAATCACAAGGAACATCAACAGCCTATAATTATTGGAATGCAGAGTCTAAGAGCGTATCACTGGTTAGGCGATTTAGACCCCATGACCTTTGGCCTCCCTAAAGATAATATCTAGGCCTCAGCTGTATTTCAGGTCCAGGCCCCGAAAAGCAGAAAAACCAGACAAGGGACACTGTGGCTGCCTCAGGACCATGACTAATGACCCCTGCCCGACACCACCAATCAGTGCAGACCATGACCCCTGGGGGCGAGGGAGGAAGCACACCCGGAGAGCTAATGAATATTCTACTGAGAACCTCCCCTGAGATCTTCCCTAAGATTTCCATCTGCAAGAAAGAGATAAATACATTTAGGACAAAGGACCCAGTGTGCCCTCTCCCGCCAAGGAGTATGCCCATGCCATTCTCATCTCCTTCTTCTTCCCCTACAGGCACCTCTAAGGGGCCCCATGACACTTGCAGCCAGGGGAGCAACGGGCAGCTGCTGTTCACATCTGGGTCTAATCCCCTGTACTTGTCTCCAAGGCCCCGTTGAGCCAGAGCAGCCCGGCCTAGGCTTAGCGCTTCCTCGTGTCACTGTCCTAAGCGTATTTTTGCTGCCTTCATGGACTCACTCCCCTTTGGCTCAGGGCTGTGTGGCCCTGCCCTTTGGATAGCCCCATCTGAAAGGAAATGAATTCCCCTCCATCTTGTCCTATAGGGCTGGGCCCCCTGCCTAAACCCCTCCCCTTTCTGGGAGTGGCCACAGGTGTGCCAGCAATGTCCTAGCTTCCCCGACCACCACCCAAATGGACCAATGAAGCTCCAGGAACACAGCGAGGTTCCTAATAAGGCTAAACCACAGAAAGACCCTAATTCAAGTGACCAATCTCTGTAACCCTCGTCACTTTCCTAAGCCCCGTAATTATCCTACCCCATAAAACTCATTGTTCCCGCCCAGCTCGCTCTCTGGCCTCACTGCTGCCCAGAAAGAAGCTGAGAGCCAAACCCGGGTTTGAATAAAGACTCTTTGCTTTTGCATCGGAAAAGGCTCCTTAGTGGTGGATTATTGGGAACCCCGAACTCTGGGCATAACCCATCCTCTATCCCCTTTTGCTTACATCCAGCTTTTCTTGACTCACAGTCTGAGGTGGCTATTTAGCCTGCCCGCACACACATCACTGGCTTTCATCTTTCAGTAACTATCCTGAAAACAAGATAAGCCCCCATGTTTCCCTACTGAAATGTCTTCAGGTGTAATATTGTCTTTCAGGAAATTAGGCGGTTGCATCTTTAAAGATGATAGGTGCGGGCAAAAAAAGCTAAATGGCACAGGGAGCCAACACTTAGGTGCCCACAAAGGCCAAGTCTCCCAGGCAGAATGGATTTGGACATGATAGGAAGAACAGTATCTTCTTTGGGGAGAAAATAACATGATTTTATTAAGTCCGGAAGTGCTGTATAATACACGAGTACTTTCCCAATTCAAAGGCTAAAATAATAACTGACCCACATTCTATAAATGAATTCATCATTATTGTTCTTTGGTTTTAATGCTCACAGGTGCTAGCGATCATTTCTAGCACGTACCCACAAAGTATGTTTTAAAAAGTTGTTTTCTTTCTTTTTTTAAAAAAATATATTGTATTGATTTTTTACAGAGAAGAAGGGAGAGGGATAGAGAGTTAGAAACATCCATGAGAGAGAAACATCGATCAGCTGCCTCCTGCACACCCGCCAATGGGGATGTGCCCACAACCAAGGTACATGCCCTTGACCGGAATTGAACCTGGGACCTTTCAGTCTGCAGACTGAAGCTCTATCCACTGAGCCAAACCGGTTTTGGCTAGAAGTTGTTTTCTTATTGACTCCTAATTCACCAAGTTATGTTGCTGTATCACAGAACTACTCTATGCAAGGTTTTCATAACTGCTCTTCTCAGGACCTCACCATGTATGGCATTGAAGGGGACTATAGTTTTGCCACCCTCAAGCTACTCTTTGGGTTGTTGATTTTAAGCGGCTACTCGGAAAGAAAAGACGCAGAAAGAATGTGTGACCCTCCTTGCTTGCCCAAGAGATTCAGATGGAAAGAACCTCTTCAGACGTTCACCTTCGCCTCGTTTGAACGGAGTACGGTGGCTGGGAGAGCTCCAGGAAGAGCCGGGAAGCTTCATCACCCTTGTGGCCCACTGAAGCAAGAACTTGCCCTCCATGTGTGTTCCGCTCTTCCTCAATTGCCTCTAAACCGCCTATTTTCACTCTTGACATCTAAAATCCCACTCCCATCCCTTTCATCCAAAATGACATATGTACCCAATTTTGCCTCACTATCTTTGGAACTTTCCTGCTTATGTGAATTCCCGATGTGCGAATGTTAAAATTAGATGTTCTCCTGTTAATCGGTCTCTGTCAACTGGATTATTAGCTCAACTAGAAGAATTTAGAAGATGGGAGAAAAAGTACTTTTTTTTTTTAGCCCCACAGTATATTAATAGAATATGTGTTTTCTCTTTCCTTTGGCCAAGGTGAATATTTCTCTCTTTTCCGAGTCCCTAGCCGAGTGAGGGTAGAGAGTGATCCGGTTCCTGAGTAGGGGCTGCTGAAGATGGAGAAAATGAAAGAAATAGACACAGATGGAAGGAAAAAGCTGGGGCTGGGTGAGACCACTGTCCTCCGACAGGGACAGGAACAGGGACCCAGAGCCCACACAGCGTGTTTATTTTACACAACAAAAAACAGGAAGTTTTACTAAAGGTCAAGACAAAGGAGATTATGTGCATTCTTGGGTGGGCCCGAGTCGTATTCATTCCTGGTGCTCGGCTGGATTTACATAACAAAACCCAATGCCCTGGCACCTGGGCTGAAGGCCAGGCTGACAACACTCCCGTCTCCTCTCCGGCAGAGCTGTGTTTCCAGGACGTGGCTTTGCTGACGCCACTGGATTCAGCCGACAGTAATGAAAGAAATGCCCGTGTGTGTGTCTTCCCAGGCGCTCTCTACAGGCCCAGGCATCCATAGCCCTGAGGAGAATGTTGCATTTGTTTTAAATTGTTTGCTGAACAAGTAATGTCACTCACTCCAAACCCACGCATCAGCCGCAGACCTCGCAGACCAGAGGGATTTTTACTGGGAAGGGACCTCTGCCAGAGACCACTGGGCCCCGTATCCTGGTTTTCCGATGAGCGGATGAGCTCCTGAGTCATTCAGCGCGGCCGGGAGAGGACTCAGCACCAAAGCTTGCACGAGGACTCATGACTCTTGGATGGGAAGCATGAATTCTAGCTTTCTCCCTAACCCTGAAGGAGTGTGCACTCGGCATATGTAACAAAGATACGTGGATGGAAAGGGGCCACATGCTAACCTGTGTGGCAGCCTGGAAAAATCAGAGACTTAAGTAACCACAAAAAATGGCTTGAAATGAAAAGTTTAAATTAAAAGGCAGTTTATTGTGAGTAGTCATGTCCTCGGGCCGGTATCTTCCCTTAACAAAGGTCAATCTTTACCTTAGCTGAGCCTATGATCTTTTTTTTTTTTTAATATATATTTTATTGATTTTTTTACAGAGAGGAAGGGAGAGGGACAGTCAGAAACATCGATGAGAGAGAGACATCGATCAGCCGCCTCCTGCACGCCTCCCACTGGAGCTGTGCCCGCAAGCAAGGCACAAGCCCCCAACTGGAATCGAACCTGGGACTCCTCAGTTCGCAATCCGACGCTCTATCCACTGAGCCAAACCAGTCTCGGCTGGTCTTTTTTTTTTTTTTTTTTAATTGATTTTTTTTAAACAGAGAGGAAGGGAGAGGGATAGATAGAAACACTGATGAGAGGGAAGCATCGCTCAGCTGCCTCCTGAACACCCCCTACTGGGGATGTGCCCGCAACCAAGGTACATGCTTTTGAGCCGGAATCGAACCTTCAGTCCGCAGGCCAATGCTCTATCCACTGAGCCAAACGGGTCAGGGAAAGCTTAGTGTCTTTTTGTGTCTATGATAAGGTATCATTGGAATGTCTCAAATAAACACACAAAAATTCTTCACAGGATTAAATGTTTCTGACTTGACAGACAGAACTCTCCCCACCCAATTGACCTCATTTTAAAAGGCAACAGGAGCTATCTGATAAAGCAAAGAATTCTTCTGTATAAAAATAACACCGTGGTTTGTTTTTAAAATATTTTAGTCCTGGTCTGGCTGCTCCGTTGGTTAAAGTGCCCACCCACCGCACCAATGTTGCAGGTTCAATCCCCCAGTCCTGATAACATACAAGAATCAAACAATAAATGCACAAATAAGTGGTGAAGCATCCATCTTCTATAAAAACTGCTATTTAAAATTTTAACCTTGCTATTTGGCTTCTGTAAATGTTTGCCCGCTTAGATAATAAGGAAAATGAGACTATTCTCACTTCAGAGAGGCCATTAAACCTTCCCTGGACAAAATTATCAGTGCTGGCACCAGGCCAGGTCTTTGGTTGAGGTCTCAAAGCCTCAGCACATAGGGCCTCTTTAAGAACTTGCAAAGGGGCGGGAAACATCCCATATTTGGGAGACAAAGAAGGTAAAAACATATAAATAGGGAAAGTTTCTGCATGTGGGGGCCCAGAATTTGAGAAACGTTTTCCTCTGGACCCGCGCATAATAAATGTAACTCCAAACTCTCCGAGCATTGTTTGATTATTCCGGTTCTCTGTAAATGTGGAACAACAAATCTCTTCTCCCCTCACCCCCCCCCATTGCCCTCTCATAATAATAAATAAATAAATATTTAAAACAGCCTAGCTGGTTTGGCTCAGTGGATAGAGCACTGGCCTATGGACTGAAGGATCCTGGGCAGGATCCCCAGTAGGAGGCATGTCGTGGCCCCTGATGCACGGGTGGGAACATAACTTAGGCCTCACGAAATAGTCTGTCCACTCCACCAGCAACTCCCCATCCCTCCCACCTGAGAACACTTGGTTCAGCACAGGGCACATGGCCCAAGCATCCTACGCGTTTCCTGATAATCTCGCTACACTTTTTAACCACGACCCCTCCCATTTCTGTAACAAATCTGGGGCCTTCAGGCAGGACCCTGAAGAAGGCACAGGGTCCGCAGGGAGGGAGACAGCTGAAAAGCTGAGAAGCGGCCTCCACCTAGCTAACGGCAGCCCAGCCAGCAGGCTCCCCCAAGGCAGGCAGAGTCCGCCCGGCGGGATCAGTGGACAGTTTATGCAGAAACGTGCCTCTGCCCTGGGATTAGCCAACGTGATGGGCACTTTCATTAGTCACTGGCCTCTTGGCTCAATAATCCCTTTATGTTAAAAGCTTTGTAAGCCTCAAGTAATGACAGCTGGTAGACACATTTCCCAGGCCGCTGGTGCCAGGAATGGTACACGGCGACCGTGCGGCAACATTCTCAGCCTCATTCCGCCGCTCCTGGTACATCTGTTTGGTACAAAGCTGCCTCTGATGTTTCCAGAACTCACTCTTCCTCAGCAGCAGCAGCCAAATTTAAATACGTTATTTAACTCCAATATTAAAGTGTCAAAATATTGTGCTGGAATCTTTCTTTCCCCCCTTCAGATGTTGACTTTTTTTCTTCAGTAAGATATTCAGAATTGCTTTATCCTCAACATCCACGCTTTAATTAAATCTGCTGACTGAAAAACATCTCTTGAGTGACTCAGCTTGGGCCAGGCACGCCACGGGACCTGCATATTCTCTCTGAACCTGACATATGAATCAGACCCGTCACGGACGGCGTAATGCAAGGGGCTGCTGGGCTGTACATATCCCGAGCCTCCTCTAGTGATGAATGCCGAGGAAAGCTCGAGGATGACCAAAAAAGGAAGCAATGTGACACACCGAGGGGGAGAAAGCCGTGGGAGGGAAACACGCGGCTGGTGACGCTCCTGACCACCAAAGAGAAGCGCAAGCCCCAGGCCACACTCCCCTCCAGACTCCTGGGAAGGCAGCGCTGCTGCTCCTGGGGAGATGGTCCTGCTGATGAGCAGTGCAGCCTCCGACAGCCTCCCGCCCCACCCTGTGCAGATCGTGAGCCACCTGGGAGGTGATGCTCCAGCTAGAGCGTTCCTACTCTCTCCCCACACACAGTGCAGCCTGAGCGGAGCCCGGGCTCAGCGGGGGTGGAGGGGGGGCCTCGCCTCTGACATCTCCATGTGTGAGGCTGCCACGGCTTTGTGAGAAGGACTTGTGGGAAAGTCAGGGCTGGCAACACAGACTCATGTGCACACACACCTGTGCACAAACATACATACACACCTCCCCCACACACCTGTGCACAAACATACACCTCCCCCACACACCTTCCCCACACACACCCATGTACACACACACCTCCCATTCACACCTGTGCACACACACACCTCCCGTACACATCTGTGCACTAACACACACATCTCACACCTATGCACATACATACCAGTGCAAATACACACACCCCTCCTACACACAGCTGTGCACAAACACACACCTCCCACACACACATCTGTGCACATACACACACCCCTCCCACACACACCAGTACACAAACACACAACACCCACTCACACATTTATACGCGTGCGCGCGTGCACACACACACACACCCCTTTCACACACAGCTGTGCACATACACACATATATACAGACCTTCCCCACACATACCTGTGCACACAGACATAGACACACTTCCCACACACACAGTCACACACAGACACATATACCCACCTCCCAGACAGTCACACATACCTATGCACACACACACACACATACCTCCCCTCTCATATACACACCTACCTCCCCTCCCACATACACACCTGTGCACATGCACACATAAACAGACCTCCCACACAGTCGCATACACACCTCACACAGTCACACACAACCCTGAAGTACTTCGATCCCATCACATGACCCTCCTCAGGCTCACTAACAATTCAGACAGGGGAATGGAATCAACCAAACAAGACAGACAATTCGCAGGGGGTATAAAAACAACTTTTACTTAAAAGAAAAAGACCATCAACTGGAGTGGACCGCTGGCACCAGGAGAAATTTAAAAGTGTAGACCTAGGGCAACAAAGACTGAGAAAAAGAGATGGTGGAAGAGTCAGTCCAGTAAGTACTGGAGTGTTGGGTTTTGGTGTCCGAGGAATATGCCTCGGGGCTGGAATAACCCACTCTGTCAGGGAAGGCTCTGCGTCCTGCTGGGTGGGGGAAGCAACAGCCTCTCTCTCCCTGAATAAACCTGCTGAATGGACACATTTGCCAGGGGGGAGCTTCAGCAGCCACCAGAGGGCACCAGAGAGTCCTGTCACATATTCAATCAACAAACCTTTGAAGAGAATTTCTTTGAGCTTATCTTCTGATAAATACAAAAAAGTCACAATGAGCCTCCTCTGCACCCAACACAGGGTGCTTATGCCATGATTCAGCCAGTGAGCACCAATGAGCAACAGAAAGAGGGACGAAGACGTCCAACTAATGAGAAGCCACAAAAAAAAATATGCAAACCGTGCGATTTGGAAGAGTAAAGAGAAGCAACACACCCAAGAGAGGTAGTATCCTCGCCTGCAGAAGGAAACAGAAGCATCAAAATATCAAATTACATCCTTCTTCGTTCCCTAATCTAATCTCTGCTCCTACGCATACTGTAAGTCAGTATTAGAGGACTTTCTCACTTTAGCCCATCCAGCCACAGAGTTGGCGGGAGAAAGTCTTGCTCACCTCAGGCTAATTTCAGCAAAAAGAACAAACCAACCAACAACAAAACTCCCCCCCCCAAAACTAAGCAGATGGTGGCTGGCGCCCCCTGGTGGGAGAACCGGAGAACAGCGCCTTTTACCTGGCAAGAAGCAGGAAGCAGGTAGACAACAGATGAGAGAGGCCCACTCCAGACTATATCTACTAATATTTCTGTCTCTCTTCCCCGCTATTGTCAGCTACTCCTGAAATCTGGGCACACAAAATAGTTCTAATTCTGTCCCCAAGGCAACCTGCCAACTTACATCTGGGGTATCAACTGTAAAGGTGGCTCATACTATTCAGAACTTGACTTGTGTTCCCAAATGCCATCATCAGGGGCCGCTGGACATTTATAAGGCACCATGGTTTCCCGCCTGGGGAAACCAGTGAATTCAAGGGTTTGAAAAGGCAAAGGAAGGGACAGGGGGAGGGACAGAGTCGGGCAGACACTACTGGACTCAGAGAAGCGCTTAGAAGATGATGTCTGGCAGGTAGAAGGCCAGTCTGCTTCCAATGTAAGCTTTTTCTGGTTTTGTTTTATCCAGCTGCTATTTAGGAACAATTTTTATGTAGCCATAGAAACACAACACTTTGCAGTTGTTAGAAAAGCAAAATTAAAGCGAGATCCAGGCACAAATAATTCAGCAAAGAAACCCAGAAGAGACCTTCTACCTGCTCCGTGTAAATGTGATACAGTATGTAAGTATTTACCTACAGGATGGGTTGGACAGTATTTCCTCAAACATTTACTTTCCTGACACTGTTATCTGTAGGGAAAGAGCCATAAAACCTTACTTTCTAGCAGGCAAACAGAAGCCTCTGCTGGTGAATTGAGGTGGCTCTGGGCAGACCCGCTTTGGAAGCGACTGGTAATTTTGTTTCCTCTGCTTCTGCCAGGTTCACGAGACTGGAATCCCTGCTCTACCATTTAGCAGCTCTGTGGCCCTGGTTTCTCAGCTTTTCCAGGCCTCAGTTTATAGTCATCTCCAAAATGGAGAGAATAAGTTATACTTCACAGGGTCCGTGAGAGAATTAAAGGAGATAATGCATAGGATGCAGGATACCGGACACTCATAACTTTTATATATTGTGTATTTTTTTCATTTGGAAAAAGTCTATAAAAGTTTTATTATTTTAGCCGAGACTGGTTTGGCTCAGTGGATAGAGCTTCAGCCTGCAGACTGAAAGGTCCCAGGTTCGATTCTGGTCGGGGGCATGTATTCTGGTTGTGGGCACATCTCCACTGTGGGGCGTGCAGGAGGCAGCTGATCGATGTCTCTCTCTCATCGATGTTTCTGACTTTTTATCTCTCTCCCTTCCTCTCTGTAAAAAATCAATAAAATATATTTTAAAAAAAGTTTTATTGTTTTACTACAGGTCCACTGTATGAAAATGCATGCACTGGAGAGGGGCTCCTCAACCCGGCATGCCCCCTCTCACAGTCTGGGAGCCCTCAGGGGTGGGAGGCGACCTGGTGATCAGGGGAAGGCAATGTCCCATCACACCTCCGCTGCTGCCACTGCCGGCAGTGGAAGCCTCAGCCGGCCCTGGTTACCTGAGCCTCAGGTGACTCTGGGCAGCTGGGCAGCCACCAGCTGAGGCTTGCCTGTGCCTCAGGCCGGCTCTGGCTGGCTGGGGGGTTCAGGGGATTGGGTGCCATCTTTGAGGGTGGGATATTCAATTAGCATATCCTCTCCTTATTGGCTGTGGGTGCCACCATCTTTGGGATGGTGTGAGGTCAATTAGCATATCTTTATGAGATAGGATTAGGGGATCCAAAGGAGTTTTAAGAGCTATTGCTCTAGAGCAGTGGTTCTCAACCTTTCTAATGCTGTGACCCTTTAATACAGTTCCTCATGTTGTGGTGACCCCCAACCATAAAATTATTTTCATTGCTACTTCATAAATGTAATTTTGCACTGTTAAGGAATCGTAATGTAAATATCTGAGGGCGGGGCAGTCAATTAGCATATTCCTCCTTATTGGCTGTAATTTAGCAAAATTACAGTTATGAAGTAGCAACAAAAATAATGTTATGGTTGGGGGTCACCACAACATGAGGAACTGTATAAAAGGGTCACAGCATTAGAAAAGTTGAGAACCGCTGCTCTAAAGCAAAGATCTTTGCAAGATTCCTGGGAGCTCTCCTCAGTAATATAACACGCTGTCAGACTTTTATGGGGACATGCAGTATAAGACAGATGTGTGGATTATATTAGAAACAGAACTATTCTGCTTTCAGAAAATAGCTATGGCTCTAAAGCTCTTATGTAATACTCCTAAAGCAAATATAACTTTTTCTGCCTAAAATTACTATTAATAACATTTGCAGCAGACATACCACAAGACTGGTCAAGGTGAAACTGTACTATGTATAGGCCAAAAAAATTATATCCAAAGTATTCTTAGAAATAAGAATTCTGAGAATAAAGAAATGTGAAAGTGAGGGGGTTCTCTCACTTTGCAAGGTTACCAAGTTGCCACAGGTAGAAGCAGAAGATACGGGGGAGTAGAAAACAAAGGTTTATCATTTGCCATTCCTTATATAAATCTGCTAGAACTCTGTATATTACCATAAAAATAGAGTCTAGACTGTACACGAAAAGCGTAAGTCTAACAAAACCTGAAGATGACCTGAGAGTATTTGGAAGCACCATATTTCCGTACAGGAAGCTAAATTGTTGAAAATGAAACCTTTGAATCTAGGTCAATGGAAAATCCATGTGAAAGTTCAATCATGAATGTCCTTTTTTTCCCAAGCTCTATTCATAAGGTCACCTCCACTTATCTGACTGGCAAATGTCCTGTGCCTAATACTATTAAAATTAAAAAAAAAATTTTAGACATTTCAAAATGCTTTTCTCTGCTCATGTAAATTCCCACAGAAATAATAAATAATAATCACAGTGCCTGAACATAACAATGCAGTCGATTAATATTTGTTGAGCGAATGAGAATGGAAAGAGAAAAACCATCAAGGATTGAACAGAAGGAAAACAGGTGCAATACCAAATTTTAAAAATGGTATTACAAATCTGTGGGAAGAGAACGGATTAACACCTCAAACTAGCACTGGAGTAACTGGTTAGCGATTTTAAAAAAGAACAAATTAAAGCTTTACCTTACACCAGTGAGACAAGAAATTTCAGATAGTTATAAAGAGAATGAAGTCATAAAACAGCTAGAAGAAAAAAGTTATCTCCTCCTGGGATACGAATGAATTTATGATGCCCACAGGCGGAGCAAGACACCCCAAAGGAAGACAGGATAGGTTTATTTACATTAAAAAGGAAATGTAAGGTGGTATTCTGCAAAAGAAAAGGGGTGTCAAGTAAAAACTAAGGACATCTGAATAAACTATGGACTTTAGTTGATAATAATATACCTGTGATGGTTTCATTCATTGTAACAGAAGTACCATTCTCACATAAGATGTAAATAATAATAGGGGAAACTGCTCGTGGAATCTATGGGGACTCTCAGTATGTCTGCTCAAATTTTTTATAAATCTAAAAACTGTTCTAAAATTAAAAGTTCACTAAAAAGAAAATCTCTCCCCAAAACAAAAATGGTGCCAAGGGTTAACCGATTTACATAACACAACAGCTAGGCATATAGATCTGTGGAATCAGACTATCTAGATTTAAATCTCAATTGTGTCACTCAAACTGAAATGTTGAACAAGCTATTGAATCTCTCCGGGCCTGTTTCCTCATGTGTCAATTGGGAATTTAACACTGTACCCACCTTTTAGGGTTATTTTGAGAATCATATAAGTTAATGCATGTAAGAGACTAACTTCTCCTAGCACAGAGTAAGTGCTCAATAAATAATAACTAGCTTCATCATAAAGAACTCTCACAGTCTATCTGGCTGGCATGACTCAGCGGTTGAGCGTCGACCTAGGAACTAGAAGGTCACAGTTTGATTCCTGGTATGGGCACATGGCTGGGTTGTGGGCTGGATCCCCAGTATGGGGCATACAGGAGGCAGCCAGTCAACGATTCTCTCTCATCATTGATACTTTCTCCCTCTCCCTTCCTCTCTGAAATCAATAAAAGTATTTTTTTTTAAATGAACTCTCACAAATAAATATTTTTAAATATAGTTTTTATTGATTGCAGAGAGGGAGAAACAGGAACATCAATGATGAGAGGGTCATCTATCAGCTGCCTCCTGCACGCCCCCTACTGGGGATCAAGTCTGCAACCCAAGCATGGGCCCTTGACTGGAACTGAATCCAGGAACCTTCAGTTTCCAGGCCGACGCTCTATCTCCTGAGCCAAACCAGCTAGGGCACAAACAAATATTTTAAAACTTCAATATCTCAGAACACAATGGGCAAAAAGAAATAAATAAGAAGTTAAGTAATTACAAATAGCTAATAAAGATATAGGGACAGTTCGCTCTTACTGGCAATAAATTAAAGTTAAAACAAGATAATATTTTTCCTCTTTTCAAATTGGCAAAGATTTAAAATGATAGTGCCCAGCACTGGAAAGGATGCTAAAAACATATGGAAAGGATGTTATAGTGCTGGAGAGGAGTATAATTTGGTACTACTTACTTGGGGAATAAATAGTAATTCATAACAATGTATTATACGATCCTTTAGAATGTTCCCATTCTTTGATTCTGTTATTAAACTGCTAGGAATGTATCCTGTTATTAACCAGAGATGCAAAAAGAATTATAAAGATATTTATCAATTGCTATTTATATAAGCAAAAACTAAATGTCAACCACTTAAGAAAAAATATAAATAAATTACAGTACAGGCAGATAACTATCTTGAACAAGCAATCAAATGATATTTTTGAATTCAGCAAATGACACAGTGGAAAGTTTATAATGTTAAGTGAAAAAAAATGCAAAATGTATAGTATAACCTCACTTTTGAAAAGTAAATTTAGCTGAAACCGGTTTGGCTCAGTGGATAGAGGGTCGGCCTGTGGACTGAAGGGTCCCATGTTGGATTCTGGTCAGGGGCACATCTCCACTAGAGGGCGTGCAGAAGGTGGCTGATCAATTCTCTCATTGATGTTTCTGACTCTCTATCCCTCTCCCTTCCTCTCTGTAAAAAATCAATAACATATATTAAAAAAAAAAAAAAAGAAACGAACAAATTTACTGGGGAAAGAAGAGACTGTAATAAAATATTCCATCCACCATACACAATCATCTCTGGGTGAGGAGATTATGGGATGACTAATTTTCTTTACAGTTATTTTTGTTTGTTTGTTTTCTAAATTTTCAGGTGTTTTCAATGCATTTTATGATTATAAAAGGAATATATGTTTATTATAGAAAGTTTGGAAAATTGGAAAAATGAAAATATTTTTACATGCTACTGAATTGCTAATATACAACCATAAAGGCAAGACAAGATGCTGAAACAGGAAAATCAAGCTCCTGAATGCGCTGCCTGGGGCAGGCACTGAGATGCTGAGAATGACAAGCTGTGGGTTCAGGCACCCCACCATTTGGTTGGGAGAACACTTCTCTGTGACAGTACTTCTCCCCAGTTCCGTCCAGGCCTGCCATGGTGGCTTGGCCAACCCCTCGGCTGAAAACTTCCTTCGGTGGCTCCTGGAGTTAAGTCCAAACTCTCATGTGACCACAAAGACCTCAGCACCCGGCCCTCACCTCCCTGTCCAGCCTCACGGCCTCCTAACCCCTCCTTCCCCCCACCCTGGCCACCCCAGCCCATTCCACACCCATCCTACCTCCCATCCTCACCACTCCTCAGAGATGGCAGGCCCCTGGCACCACCACCCCATACTTTGCACAGTGTGGTGCCAGCAGAAGGAGAGACATATAGATCAATGGGATAGAAGTGAAAATCCAGAAATAAACCCTCACATCTACGCTCAGCGATTTCCAATAAAGGTGGCCAAATCATTCAATGGGGAAAGGATAATCTTTTCAACAAATGGTGATGGGAAGACTGGATCCACATGCGAAAGACTGAGGAAACCCTTACCTTACACCACCTGCAAAATGTAACTCAAAATGGATAAAAGGTCCAAACTTAAGAGCGAAAACTCCTAGAATAAGACATAAGGGAAAATCTTCACGACACGGAGTATAGCAGTGACTTATTGTTTGTAATATCCAAAGCACAAAGCAAAGAAATAAAAACATGTAAATTGGACTTCATTAAAATTAAAAACATGTCTGCCTCAAAGGACAGTATCAACACAGTAAAAAGGCAACCCACACAATGGGAGAAAATAGTTGCAAGTCACATATCTGATAAAGAATTACTACCCAGAATGTATAAAGAACTCATAGAACTCAACAACAACAAGACAAACAACCTACTTCAAAACTGGGCCAAGTTTGGAACATTTGGAGGACGGACAGTTCTCCAAAGAAGATACAGAAATGGCCAAAACGCTGCGCTAAGACGTTCAACATCACTAATCAGTAGGACAGCGACTTTCAACGATTTTCATCTCATGGCACACATAACCTAATTACCAAAATTCTGAAGCACACCAAAAAATATGCTTTTTACTAATCTGACAGAAAAAAATAGGTATAATATTGATTCGTTCACATCAGATGGCTATTGTGTTGTCTATTGTCATTTTTTTTTTTAAATTTGACAATCTTAGGGAAATGAGGTCGGTGCCCGTGACTAAATAGTCAGATATTATATGTTTTAAAAATTCCTGTGGCACATTGGTGTGCCTCTTTGCAAATCATAGCAAAATGAGGTACCACTTCACACCTATTAGGATAACTATTAATTTTTTAAAAAGAAAAAAACTCAGAAAAGAACAAGTTTTAGAAAGATAAACTGGAACCATCATGAACTGCTGGTGAGAATGTGAAATGTTGAAGTCCAGTGGAAAACAGTTTGGTGGTACCTCAAAAAGTTAAACGTAGAGTTACCATATGATCTGGCAATTTCATTCCTAGGCATTTACCTAAAAGAACTGAAAGATACTTGTACACCCAAGTTCATAGCAGAACTACTCACAGTGGCCAAAAGGTGGAGGCAAATCAAGTAACCCAAGAGTCCATCAACAAAAGAATGGATAAATATATATTTATATATCCTATATAATAAAAGGGTAATATGCAAATTGACCCTAACAGAGCACAATCAGAATGACTACTCGACCAGTCACTATGAGGTGCACTGACCATCTCAGTCCCTTTTCCTGGCGGGCATGCTCCCATCGCCCAGTAGTGAACAGGGAGCCAGGGATGGGTGGCGGGGATGTGGGTGGCACCAGGCCAAGGCCCCCGCCCTGCCAGTTGCCCTACACACAGAGGGCGACCCGTGGCGGGCATGGGGCTAGCGAGCAGGTAGCCACAGCTGACCTCTAGGCCCCTCCCATCCCACCTTCAGGCTCTGATCACCTGATGGCAAACAGGGAACCAGGGGAGGACAGTTAGGGGGAACCAGGCCTGCAGGGAAGGGCACTCAGTGCATATACACACACACACACACACACACACACACACACACACACATATATATATCTTATCTAATAATAGACAAACATGTAAATTGACCATAGCTCCCCTATGCCCACAGCCAATCAGAGTGAGTATGCAAATTAGAAGGCCAAAGATGGCAGCCATCCAGCTGCTCCAGGGGCAGAGTAGCCAGGTGGGGCAGAATGCCTGCTATGAGTGGGAGGGCAGGGGCGAAGGGATCTACAGGAGCGAGTGCCGCAGCGAAGACAAGACTACAGACTCTGGAGTCTGCAGCACAGACGAGGATGGCAGACTCTGGCCTGAGTCTGCAGTGAAGCAGTGAAGATGAAGATGGCAGACTCAGGCTGGAATGAAGGCCTGGGTCCTGGGTGCCAGAGGAAAACCAGTGCTGGAGGTTAAGAGAAGGAAGGCCTATTGCACTAATCTCTTCATGCACCAGCCTCTAGTATATTGATATATGATGATCTCTGAACGCATAATATCGATATATATACTAGAGGCTCAGTACATGAATTCGTGTATGGGTGGGGTCTGACCAGTCTGGAGGAGACCTGGGCGGTTGGCCTGCATGCCTGCTGGTCGAACTCCTGGTTGAAGGGACAGTTTGCATATTAGCCTTTTATTATATAGGATATACACTGAGTGGCCAGATTATTATGTATTCAGAGATCGTAATAATCTGGCCACTCAGTGTAGGTACCAGCTGGGAGAAGCTGTGGGGTGGAGGTGTGGGGGGACACAATTGGCCGCTGAAGCTGAAACAAGGAAGACACTGTGGGGCAAAACTACACTGGAACCCCCTTAGAATGTCAGTCCTTGACAGAGTATCTCTCCTAACTAACCTGTTCAGGATTTTCAGAGCGGGATTCTTCTTCCTGCATTAACTCTTTTACTCTGTCAACGCCCCTGGCAGGCGAGAAGTTATAATATCTAAACTCAACCTACACACACACACAAAGAATTCCCTTGTCATGTAATTCAAACCATTTCCTTTTGGGCTGGCTTCCCTGGAGATGGAGCCAGCCAACATCCCCTAAAAGATATATATATATATATTTCCACATTGCTCAACTTCCTCCTCCAAGTTAAACACTGTAATTCACGGAGCTTTTCTTTATATAGCTGGGTTTTCTGGGTCGTTGCCACAAACCTTCTCTAAATCTCTCTCTTAATTGCACACTAAAACATTTTACACGGACATTTAAAATTTCCCTATAGCAATTGGGAAGGTACATGTTTTTTTTTTTCAGGACAATAACAACTGTGCGGTGAGAAGGTTGCTGAACAATACTGTGAACTTGAAAGCAATAGGGTCCAGAAGTATTGTTCCCGAAGTTTACTTATTCCGAGTCACGTTTTCCTGTGTCTGAAACTTCCAAGCCAGCGCCTCCCTCTTGGGGTCATCTGCCCAGAGTGATCTGCCTGCCCATCAAGCAGCACTCGGCTTAGTCGTTGCTGACTTTGAAGTTCACCAGAACGTGGCAGAACCTGCCTTTAATCCACACGATCGGAAGGGTACACAGCGGTAACACTCCAGAGCTGAGACACCCTGCCTGACCTTGCCACTGACCCGTCCCATTAGGCTCTGTTCCCAATGCAAACAAAGGTGGGACCAGAGACTCAGCAAGAACCGACAGCAGGTGCACATCCTCCCAGGCACACAAGCTCAACGAGTCCGAGATGAATGAGTTCTGCACCCTAATCCCCAGTGAATAGCAGACTCTGCTCTGGGCTCTCCACAGAGTATGCGCTGTTCTGAGGGGACCCGCCCTGGACACCTGGCTGAAAATCATCAACTACGGAATCAGTGATGGCCAACATTCCGCCAAACTGCCTTGTCTCCCAACGCATGTCCATCCTCCGGATCTTTCTGGGAAGTGGAGATTCACGGAGGAGAAAACGGACTCGAAAAAGGGACTGCCTTGCTTCTGTAAGCCACCTTGCTGAGTCAGTACACAGGTCCCCCTCTTCAGTGGCGGCCCTGCCTCACTCAACAATACACACACCCTCCTCTTCCAGGGACGGTAAGGGCAGGCATTCAGAATGGCCCAGCGTCTGACATGCCGTCGGAGGCTGTCCCCGAGCCCAGTAACAGAATTGTTGACCTTTATACCCAGAAGGCTGGCAAAGCATCAAAATCTACATGTGCCTCGGTCGGCTTCGCAGAGTCGGAGCTGTGAGGCCCAAGTTCTAAGGAGGTTGTCCCGAACGAAACGCATCCGCATGGCCTGTGGTGGGTCCTGTGTGCTCAATGTGTCCGTGACAGGATCGAGGGTGCCTTCCTTATCGAGGAGCAGAAAACCGTTGTGAAAGTGAAGTTGAAGGCGCAAGTGCAAAGCCAGAAAGCCAATTTCAACATGACGCTTTTGTGAGAAATAAAAACAATCAAAAGGCCAATTTACACATAATCCCTAGCATAGTGTCTGCTTTATCGGTACATGTACACGTGAATGTGCTCATCATACCCAGGATCTGCACTAATAATATAATAAAAAGTAGCTGAGGTTATTATTGACATCGTTTTTTTTAAATAAATTTTTTTAAAAATATATATTTTATTGATTTTTTTACAGAGAGGAAGGGACAGGGGTAGAAAGTCAGAAACATCGATAAGAAAGAGACATCGATCAGCCGCCTCCTGCACACCCCACACTGGAGATGTGCCCGCAAGCAAGGTACATGCCCCCGACCGGGATCGAACCTGGGATCTTTCAGTCCGCAGGCAGACGCTCTATCCACTGAGCCAAACAGGTCTCGGCTATTATTGACATCTTAAAGATGCAGAAACATGCCCAAATGAAGAGTTAAATGATCACTTTCCAAAGCTTCCTGACCTAAGTTAGCATGCAATCTAGTTGGAATTTCAACCCAAGCCGGCCTCCTTCTCCAGCTTCTGCATTTAATCACCATATTGTGCAGGCAGTCTTCTGGAGTGAATGAAGTGAAATTTCCCCTCACTTTTTCCAGAGCCTGCTCACTTGTTTCTTTTTGGGTTTGGGGAAAGTAGATAGCTACACTATTTAAAAATATTTGAGCTTTATCTTAAAATCAGACATCCCTACTTGTTTATATTTCACAACAGAGCTCTGTTTAGAGGTTTATCTGGTTACATTTGGTACCGGATTAAATGGATTCTGAAATGTACATTGGGAACCTTCTGAAACATTTCTCTTTCAGGAGATAAATGCCAAACATTCGTGTTTTACTTCTGAGTTTCGTGTAATTATTTTTTTTACTTTTAAAAGGAACAATAGATTCTGAAAACGCAACAGTCTGAGTGGGAGAACTTCCTTGAGGTCAGTGTTATCCGACAGCCACATGTCCGGCAGGAAGTCTGCAGCGGGCGCCACATTAACAATGAAGCCCCCACTTTTCCCGACCCTGGGGAGACCTGTGGCTTGTCCATCTGAACGAGGCAGGCCTCGGATAAAAAGTACACTGTTTGCTTTTTCACGTGTATCACAGGAGTGAAATCATATTTCTAAAGAGGCTTTCACCAGCCCCATGCCAGGTGGTTTGCAGGGTTGACACATTAAGCAGAGCCCACACACTCTGAGAACACGGCATTTGTGCACTTCTGTGTTCTTCTTTAAAAAGAAAAATCTCATTTTTAAAAATAGGTTTTCATTGGTTTTTATAGAGAGAAAGGAAGGGCTCTCAATCGACTGCCTCCTACACTTCCCGCCCCCCACTTGGGTTTGAGTCCAAAACCCGGGCATGTGCCCAGACCGGGAATTGAACCGGCAACCTCTTGGTGCACAGGATAGATGGCCAACTAACTGAGCCACACCATCAGGGCATGATGTGCTTCTTAATGTATTCACTTGAGTAGTGGAGGGCATCTCCAGGCTTTACTCCCAAGTGAAGACCAAGGATGAACCTCTATGCTGGTCTTTTTTAGGTAAGCTTTGCTAAATATATAGGTACACTCGGAACCTTATTGGAGAGAGAGAGAGAGCCTCTATCTATTGCCAAACCATTGGATAATTTAACAACTGAGAATTGAGTTCTGCACCTTAACAGTCCTACACAGAGAGCACTGTGGTCATTTCTTTAGCACACTTTCAGTGAGTGGTTCCAATATTTACTTTCAAGTTATACCATAAAGCCGGCCACATGTTCACAAACATTAAATAGTTAAATTTTGTCCTTGGCTAAACATTATATTGCTCAGAGATAAAAACTGTATGACTTGTTATTCTTATGTACATGATCTTATGTCATCCTCAGAACAGCCTGTGAAGTGGACATTAAGGAGCAGGGCTATCAGCCCCCAAAACTCTTAACCTCATCTCAGTGTTCTACCGCTTCTTATGTTTGTTTTTTAAAGGTTAAACCAGCCAAGACTGGTTTGGGTCAGTGGATAGAGCGACGGCCTATGGACAGAAGGGTCTCAGGTTCGATTCCAGTAGGGGGCATCTATCTTGGTTTCAGGCACATACCCAGTGTGGGGCGTGCAGGAGGCAGCTGATCGATGTCTCTCTCATCGATGTTTCTAACTCTCTGTCCCTCTCCCTTCCTCTCTGTAAAAAAATCAGTAAAATATATATGAAAAAAAAAGGTTAAACCAGCCCTGGCTAGGTAGCTCAGTAGGTTAGAATGTTGTCCTGATATGCCAAGGTTACAGGTTTGATCCCTAGTCAAGGCACACGTAAGAATTAACCAATGAATGCATAAATAAGTGGAGCAACAAATCGATGTTTCTCCCTTCCGCTCTCTGAAATCAATCAATAAAAAACTTTTTTTAAAGTTAAACCAACTTTGACACTTTCCTCTGACTTGGTCTTCAGCACTGTTACTTCTGATTTCTCCCTTATTCTGGAAGAACTGAAGAAAAAGTGGGATATACTCTGCCAGCAGAGATAAAAGTTTGTTTCCTAAGATAGTCCCATGTCACCTGTCGGAGGCAGCTGCGCCCAGCTCGGGATCCTGGCAGCCTGGGCGCACCACATCTAGCGGTGGGACCTCCGACAGGTCACCTAATCTCTCTGCACTGGTTGCCTCCCCAGCAAAACGAGGCAATAGAAGCAGCCAACTCAGTGCTTGGGGGGATGAAATAACATAGTATTTAGAACAGGGCTTCCCACGTTTTATGTGTCCAATCAGCCTCAGCTCTTCCTGAACTTCCTGAACTCAGTTTAGCTTAGTGATCATACGTAAACATCAGGAGACACAGTGTACACACATCAGGAGACACGTCGTTTGGACATTCAGGAAGCTCCTTCGCCTTGAAAAGATGATCAAAAAGCCCTTCTATGGTCCAGGCTGCCCACAGGTGATGGCTAAGTGTCTCTCTCTCTCAAACCAGGTAGCTTTGGCATTGGCTGGATTAAAACAGTGTGGATTTCTTGACATCCCCTCACCTCCAAGACCCATACACACTCTAAGATTATTATTATTTTTTTAAATTAAAGATTGCTTGGGTTCTCAGGTAAATAGCTGTCACCGCATCCATCGTTCTGGCCGTGCCACCTGCGCCGAGGGCTCCTCTCACAAACACTGTCCCCTCCTCGCAGCCTGCGCTTGGGACACCAATTGGGCACTTGGTGTCCCGGGCTGTTGCGGCCCCAGAACAAAAGCCCAGTTGCTGCGGGCACAATGCATCCCTTTCTCTGAGGTCACCCCGAGGCCCTCGGGACAAACAAGCGGGAGAGGGGGTGTTCCTGTGAGCAGCCAGCCCAGCCTCAGGACCCCCGGGGACTCCCCGAAAGACGGCCGGCTGCAATCTCGGAGAGCCGTCGATGCCCATGCTCACCTCCCCGCTCCCCTGCCCACGGCTGGGCTCCCGGGGGCACGTGCGCTGCGCTCCTGCCTCCCCGAGTGTCTCCAAACCCGAGGTCCCTCCGCGTCCCGCACCCGCGCAGCGAGGCGCGGGGGAGCGGGGCGGCAGCAGCCCCGCGGGGGGCGCTTCGGTCGCGGGGGAAAGTGGGGTCCGGGCCGGGCGGCCACCCAGCGGGGCTCGGGGCGGGACGTCCCCCCCAGCCGACCTCCCCAGCGTCCCGGCGCCCCCGCGGGCCACGCGGGACCCCCGCCCTCCCAGCCCTGCTGGAGAGACGGGCGCCGGGTGTCCGTCCCCGGGCGGCGCGCACCCCCCGAACGGCGGCCCCGGGGAGGCCTCCGGGACTCACGCGGTCTCCCTGGGTCGCGGGGGCCTCTCCGCGGCCAGCTCCCGGCCCTTCGGGGCGAGAGAGTGGGAGCCTCCCATGGCTCCGAGCTCGCGCCTTCGCCGCGCCCTCCCGTGTCCCGCGGAGCGCCGGCCGCACGGGGACCGGGCAGGGAGGAGGAGGAGGAGGCGGCGGCGGGAGGGAGGAGGGAGGAGGGACGGAGGAAAGGAGGGTGGGGCCGAGGGCTGGGCGGGAGTGGCCCGGAGCCCCGGTGCAGGGTCCCGGCCCCGGGAAAGTCGGCGAAAGGACGGCGGGAGCCGCCGGGGCCAACTCCGCTGATTGCAAAGGTCCGCCCGCGGCGCCGCCCGCGGGGAGATGCTGATGCGCAGGGCACGCGGGGCCGGGAGCCGCACCTCCCAGCCTGGGAGCCCCGGCGGCGGCGGCGGGGGCAGCAGGTGGGAGGACCGGAGCCCGCCGGTGGGTTTGGACGCCTCTCTCTGCCCGCCCGGCCCGGGGCTGGGGCGCTGGCGGCGCCGGGGGGCGGGCAGGCGCTGGAAGCCCCGCGCGGGGCGGCTCTGCCGAGAGGCACCGGCAGGGGGCGGTGTGCGCCCCGCGGGACGGGCTGCCTTCCGAGCGCGGCCGCTCCGCACGGGGGCAGCACCGGCCTGGGCTGAGTGCTCCAGCAAACCGGTTCCTCCTGGTTCTGCCCCACTAAATTAGCCCGGTGAATTGGGACAAGCGTGTTCACCCCTTCCGAGTTATTTCTTCATCTGTAAAGCAAGGGAGCACATTTATTTTTTAATAATATATATTATATTATTGTTTTTTTACAGAGAGGAAGGGAGAGGGATAGAGAGTTACAAACGTCAATCAGCTGCCTCTTGCACGTTCCCTACTGGGGATGTGCCCGAAACCAAGGTACATGCCCTTGATGGGAATCGAACCTGGGACCCTTCAGTCCGAAGGTCGCCGCTCTATGCACTGAACCAAACAGGTTTCAGCAAGAAAGCACGTTTAGCCGAAACCGGTTTGGCTCAGTGGACAGAGCGTTGGCCTGCGGACTGAAAGATCCCAGGTTCGATTCCGGTCAAGGGCATGTATTCTGGTTGTGGGCACATTCCCAGTAGGGGGCGTGCAGGAGGCGGCTGATCGATGTCTCTCTCTCATGGATGTTTCTAACTCTCTCTCCCTTCCTCTCTGTAAAAAAAATCAATAAAATATATTAAAAAAAAAAAAAAGAAAGCACGTTTAGTGTCTTTTCTGGGTTTGACAACCAATGAATGGATGCTCTTCCAAACTTGGGGGAAGGGAAGTGGGAGGTGGGGGGGCAGGGGGAATGCTGGCTCTCCCTCCCATTGCACCTAATAACTCCCTTTCGCTATATTTTATGCCTTGTCTCACCCATTGCTGCCTCCCTCCTCTCCGGCCATCTGTCCACCCAGTGTTTGGGTGTTTGGGGTGTTTCTTTGGGAGAAGAGGGTTTTGTAAAGATTGGAATGTCTTTTTTCACTAACACCTACCTATTTACCCTTCCAGACCCAAAGCAAACTCCCTTCTATAACACTGTCCTGAATCCTCATCTTACATCTTTGTTCTTGGTGTTGTTATTGCTGTCTTCTTTCACTGAGATATAAACCTCGTAAAGATAGGAAATTTATTTTGTTTTCATTGTTCCTGCTTGGCACTCACTTGTTGATAAATGTAGTCATCCTACAAGCTTATTATCACCTTCCTTGCTGGTGTTCCCATAACACTTGTTGATTTCTCTAACATAGCATTTACCAATCTTATTTTGTAATTATCTCTTCCCTCCTTCCTCTTTCCACTAGAATCTGAGTTCTTTAATGGCAAGTGCGCTTTTGTATCTCTGTATCCAAGCTCAGTGCCTGGCACAGTGCCTGTAGCCTGGATGGTATTCAGTGTTTGCTGAATGAATGAATGAATGAGCCTGTGAGCACACAGAAAGGTGTCCAACATTAACTGTCATTCTTGACCGGAAGCACAACAGAATAAAGATGTAGCCACATTTTAATGTCTCCAGAAAACTCAGAGACTTCTATTTAAACATAGTTCTCCTTTTTTTAATTTATATTTTATTGATTTTTTTTTACAGAGAGGAAGGGAGACAGATAGTTAGAAACACTGATGAGAGAGAAACAATGATCAGCTGCCTCCTGCACACCTCCTACTGGGGATGTGCCTGCAACCAAGGTACATGCCTTTGACCAGAATCGAACCTGGAACCTTTCAGTCCACAGGCCAATGCTCTATCCACTGAGCCAAACCGGTTAGGATCATAGTTCTCCTTTTTTATGTTTAATGTTGACTTCCTGTTTATAGATTAACTTCACTCTGTTATAGCCAGAGGGTTCCTCGAGTTCAGGGTGCTGCCACATTGTAGACATACATATCACAATATTTTGGGGTGTGGGAAAATACACATTTACACTAATAAAAGAGAAACATGCAAAATGACTATACCTCCACTATGCCACAAGCCACGTCCACCAGCCAATCAGGAGCAAGTATGCAAATTAACCCAACCAAGCTGGCTGCAGCTGTGGAGTGAGCAGGAGGCTTGGGTTTCCCCAGCAGTGGAGGAAGCAAAGCTTCCCGCCAGTCCTGGCTGGCCCTGGCCTTCGCTCAAGGCTATAAAGTCTCAATTATAGAAGATAAATAAATCCCAGATACCAGGGCCTCCGCTTGACTTGCTGGGGGGCGTGGCCAGCCTGCAAACCACCACAGGCCCTTTGCCCTGGCTGCCCCATGCCCCAAGGGAACCCCCATACAGATCCAGGACACCCTTCAGGGAAAATCAGCTGGCCCCACCCATGCACCAGGCCTCTATCCTAATAAAAGAGTAATATGCAAATTGAATGTCACTCCAAAACACAAGATGGTTGCCCCCATGTGGTCAAAGATGGTTGCCCCCATGTGGGCACAAGTTGACCAGCAGGGGAGGGCATTTGGGAGGAACCAGGCCTGCAAGAGAGGGCAGTTGGGGGCGATCAAGCCTTCAAGGGAGGGCAGTTAGGAGTGACCAGGCCAGCAGAGGAGGGAAGTTAGGGGTGACCAGGCCTGTACGGGAGGGGATTTAGGGGCAATCAGGCTGATAGGGGAGCACTTAGGCATTATTTAAGCTGGCAGGGGAGTGGTTAGGGGCTGATAAGGCTGGCAGGCAAAAGTGGTTAGGGGCAATTGGGAAAGCAGGCAGGCGAGCAGTTGGGAGCCAGCAGTCCTAGATTGTGAGAGAGATTGTGAGAGGGATGTCCGACTGCCCATTTAGGCCCAAACCTACCTGGCAGTAACAAACCTCTTAATAAAATATTGAGGCAATCAGACATCCCTCTAGGGGTCCCAGATTGGATTGGGTGCAGGCTGGGCTGAGGGACATGCACCCCCATGCATGAATTTCATGCACTGGGCCTTTGGTAAATTCATAAAAGTATAATGAGACTGATTTGAGGTCTTATGGGAAGGATTTCAAGTAGCTGAAGAAAGTTAACTCTTGGCAGATACTTTTTTTTTTCTTTTTGGTTAAAATTCTTCACCCACTCTACTGGGAATACTTTGGCAATGTGATTGAAGAGCCAATGATATCACAAACATGCCCCTGTCAAAGCTCCAGAGGACACTTAGCCTCTCCTAGTGAGAAAGATCTTTATCCCCCATGAGTCATTGCAAGGGAAATGGGAGAGGAGTGACTGGGGAGGAGGGGAAGGATGGGAAAGTTGTGGATAAGACGGGATGTTGCGAAGAGGTTTATTACTGTGAACGCAGAAGGCTCAGGATGGTTTAAAAGAAAAGGGGAAAATGAAACCCACCGAATATTTCGGTGCAGAGAAACTGAGATAAAGATGGGGGAAGGGGGTCTGTAAAATAATGTGAAAGGTTGTCTGTTCGGGACCCAAATGCATCTCTGCAGAGATGCCTGTGTTGACTGACTTTCTTCCCTGGCGAGTACAGAGACATAGGCAGTTGGGGCTTTAGACCCAGGGACATGAAGCCAGGTAAAAGGCTTCATCAGAATGCAACCAGGTTCATCCCCAATGTGCAAGTCCAGGCTCCAAAATGGGGAGAAATAAGTCCTGTTGGGTGTTTCATATATAAGCTATCCAGTTTGCAGCATTTTATTTTAGCAGTCACAGTAGGTTGAGATAGGAGGTGAGCCCTTTGGGAGAGCTTTCTTTTCCCTGCTGGCTGGAATGCGGATGGGATATAGCTCAGTGGCCGGCAAACTGCGGCTCGAGAGCCACACGTGGCTCTTTGGCCCCTTGAGTGTGGCTCTTCCACAAAATACCACAGCCTGGGCGAGTCTGTTTTGAAGAAGTGGTGTTAGAAGAAGTTTAAGTTTAAAAAATTTGGCTCTCCAAAGAAATTTCAATCGTTGTACTGTTGATATTTGGCTCTGTTGACTAATGAGCTTGCCGACCACTGGGATAGCTGAATTCACGCAGCCATGCTTAATCCTGAGGTTGAAGGAACCTGAATCCATTACACCCTGGAACCTCTAAGCATGATCTGGATTTCTTACCTACAGATTTCTGCTTTGTGTAAGAAAAAAAGTGAATAACACATTGGTTAGCGACTAATATTTTGGATTTCTATGGGACTCAGACAGTGCAAACCTTAATCAACATTCTGGCCATTAAAGTGGTGAGAAAAAGAGTTCCATTATCTCGTAGTCAAACTACATGTACCTGGAAGAACTGTATTACTTAGCGGCTTGCCAGCAATGGCTCCACCCTACTCTACAGATAAAGAGTGCTACTAAATGGGTCCTAATTCTAATACAGGTGTACCTCACTTTATTGCACTTTGTTTTATTGTACTTGCCAGAGATTGCATTTTTTACAAAGTTGAAGGCTTGTGGCAACTCCGAGTTGCACAAGTCAATTGGCACCATTTTTCCGACAGTGTTTTCTCATTTTATGACTCTGTGTCACATTTTGGTAATTATTGCAATATTTCAAAGTTTTTCGTCATTATTGTATTTGTTGTGGCAATTTGCTATCAGTGGTTGTGGTTGTTTTGAGACACCATGAGCCATGCACATATGCAGTGGCAAACTTAACCAGTAAATATCATGTGTGTGCTCACTGCCCCAATGACGAGTCATTCCTCCATCTCTCTCCTCTCTTCATGCCTTCCTATTCCCTGAGACACAATAATAATTGAAATTAGGCAATTAGTAACCCCACAATGGCCTCTCAGTGTTCAAGAGAAAGGGTCACCCGTTTCTCATTTTATTTTTATTTTTTTAAATATATATTTTATTGATTTTTTTACAGAGAGGAAGGGAGAGGGACAGAGAGTTAGAAACATCAATGAGAGAGAGACATGATGAGAGAGATCAGCTGCCTCCTCCATACCCTCTACTGGGGATGTGCCCACAACCAAGGCACATGCCCTTGACCAGAACTGAACCTGGGACCCTTCCGTCCACAGGCCGACGCTCTATCCACTGAACCACATTGGTTTTGGCTCGTTCCTCATTTTAAATCAAATGCTAGAAATGGTTAACTTTAGTGAGGAAGGCATGTCTAACGCTGGGATAGACCAAAAGCTAGGCCTCTTACGCTCAATGGTTGTGAGGGCAAAGGCAAAGTTTTTGGAGGAAATCGAAATTGCTTCTCCAGTGAACACATGAATGATAAGAAAGTGCAACAGCCTTACTGCTGATATGGAGAACGTTTTAGTGGTCTGGACAGAAAATGAAACCAGTCACAACACTCCCTTAAGCCAAAGCCTAATCCAAGCAAGGCCCTACAATTCTGTGAAGGCTGGGAGAAGGTGAGGCAGCGGCAGAAGAACAGTTTGAAGCCAGCAGAGGTGGTTTGGGGAGGTTTCAGGAAAGAAGCCATCTCCATCCCATAAAAGTACAAGGTGAAGCAGTAAGTGCTGATATTAAAGCTGCAGCAAGTTATCCAGAAGATCTTGCTAAAATAATTCATGAAGGTGACTACAAATTTTCAATGCAGACGAAACAACCTCGTCTAGGAAGACAATGCCATCTAGGACTTGCACAGCTAGAGAGGAGAGGTCAATGCCCTGTTCCAAAGCTTCCGAGGATAGGCAGACTCTCTTGTGAGCAGCTAATGAGGCTCGTGACTTGAACTTGAAGCCAATGCTTAATCACCATTGTGAAAATACTGGGGCTACATCCACTCTGCCTGGGCTCTATAAATGGAACCACGAAGTCTGGATGACAGCACATCTGTTTACAACATGGTTTACTGAGTCTTTTGAGCCCACTGTAGATACTTACTGTTCAGGAAAAAAAAAAGGTTCCTTTCAAAACATTACTGCTCATTGACAATGTACCTGGTCACCCAGGAGCTCTGATAGAGACATACAAGGTTACTGTTTTTTTCCCCTGCCTGCTAACACAATGTTCATGCGGCAGCCCATGGATTGAGGAGTCATTTTGACTTTCAAGTCTTATTATTTAAAGAGTACATTTTGTAAGGCTCTAGCTGCCATAGATAGTGATTCATTTGATGGATGTTGGCAGAATACCGTATTTTCCGGTGTATAAGATGACTTTTTAACCCAGGAAAATCTTCTCAAAAGTTGGGGGTCGTCTTCTATGCCAGGTCTCATCTTATAGGCAAGTATATCCCAAATTCCATATTTTAACTGGAAAAGTTGGGGGTCGTCTTATATGCCCATTCATCTTATATGCTGGAAAATACGGTAAAATAAAAAACCTCCTGGAAGTGAGTCACCATTCTAGATGAACATTAGAGATCAAAATATCACCATTAGCAGGTATTTGGAATAAGTTGATTCCAAACCCCACGGATGAGTGAGGGGTTCAAAACTCCAGTGCGGGAGGCACCTGCGGGTGTGGTGGAAATACCGGGAGAACTAGAATTAGCAGTGGAGTGTGAGGATGTGACTGAGTTGCCGGGTGGTCACAACGAAACTGTAATGGATGAGGAGTTGCTTCTTATGGATGCGAAAAAGAAAGCGATTTCTTGAGAGGGAATCCATTCCTGGTGAAGACGCTGAGAAGATTGTTGAAATGATAACAAAGGCTTCAGAATATTATGCCAACATGCTGGTAAAGCAGTGGCAGGGTTTGAGAGGACTGACCCCAATTTTGAAAGAAGTTCTAAGTAAATAAAAGGAATAAAATGCTATCAAACAGCATCACGTGCTATGGAGAAATAGCTTGTGAACGGAAGAGTCCATTGATGCAGCAGACTTCACTGTTCTCTGGTTTGAAGACATTTCTGCAGCTACCCCAACCTTCTGCCACCACCACCCTGGGCAGTCGGCAGCCATCATTGAGACAAGACCCTCCCCACCAGCAAAGAGATGATGACTTGCTCAAGGCTCAGATGATGGTTAGCATTGTTTTAGTAATAAAATGTTTTTATTTTTAATATATGTTTTTATTGTTTAAATATATATTGGGGAGGAAGAGAGAGGGATAGAGAGTTAGAAACATCAATGAGAGAGAAACATCGATCATCCTCCTACTGAGGATGTGCCTGCAACCAAGGTACGTGCCCTTGACCGGAATCGAACTTGGGACCTTTCAGTCCGCAGACTGACTATCTACTGAGCCACACCAGTAAGGGCAATATATTTTTATTGTTTAAAGTATTACAAATAGTAGCACATATGTCTCCTTTCCCCCCCCTCTTACCTCCCCCCAATAAATCGTTTTTAAATCAAGGCATATACATTGTTTTTCAGAGATAACTCTATTGCCCACTTAATAGACTACATCAGTGGTTCTCAACCTTTCTAATGCATTCACCCTTTAATACAGTTCCTCAAGTTGTGGTGCCCCTCAACCATAAAATTATTCTCATTGCTACTTCAGAACTGTAATTTTATTACTGTTATGAATCATAATGTAAGTGTCTGTGTTTTCCGATGGTCTTAGGCGACCCTGCTAGCGGACCATCGGAAAACATATTTATATTACAATTCATAACAGTAACAAAATTACAGTTATGAAGTAGCAACGAAAATAATTTTATGGTTGGGGGTTAACACGAGGAACTGTATTAAAGGGCCGCGGCATTAGAAAGGTTGAGAACCACTGGACTCCATACAGTCTAGTACAAGCATAACTTTTATACACACTGGGAACCCAAAACATCGTGACTTGCTTTATTGTGATAGTCACTTTGTTGTGGTGGTCTGGAGCTGAACCCACATTATATCTGAGTTATGTTTGTACTTCCCGAAGTTTAGCTCTGTCTGAATCTGCCCGTAAAATCTCTCCCACCCCCACGTTCCCCAGCCATCATTGCTAAGCAAAATGATGCCTCACTCCAAATAAACTTCCTCCACCTCACACCATTGTTTTGGCACTGCCTAACCATCAGGAAAAAATCAAAACTCAGAGACTAATTCCTAGAAGGAAGCTGGAAAAGCCTTTAGGTGCCATCGAGTTCCCCCTTCTTATATTTATATAAGTGAGCCAAGGCCAGGATGCTTTACAGAGAGGAAAGGAGAGAGAGAGAGAGAGTTAGAAACATCAATGAGAGAGACATTGATCATGCCCAAGGTTACAGAACCTCCGCCAGAGTTGGAACCAGGACTCAGCTTCCCCCACCCCCACCCGGTCCTTTGTTCTTTCCTCCATCCTGACTTCCTTCAGCCACGCTTAAGCCAAATACAAAGGTGACGTGTCTGTTATTTTGATTAGAAAAAACTTAAAAATTACTTTAAAAACCACCTCAGTTATACTCCTTGTCGAAGGGAGAAATGCCCTTTGGCGATTTGCCTTTGAATTTATCCTCCGTTTATTCTGAAAAGGGAACACGCCCACAACCCTGGGTCGGGATCTTTTCTCTGGCCTTGAATCCCTCTGGACTGAAATAAAATAAAATAAAAAATGAAGTCAGATGAAAGTCACATGCTTACTTACAGGGTCAGTAGGTATTCGGTGCCAGTTCCCGGCCAAATGCCTTTTGCCTAAGGCTAATTCTCAGAAACGCCTCTATAATTCCACCAGCCCCTCTGTGCGCGACTGTTCTCTAACACTTTGTGCCAGCAAAACGGGATCTGGGGCCAACAAAAGACATCTTTGTTCCCTGATTCAAGGTGATGCATCTGTCACCTCTAATAAGTTGGCAGTTTCCAGAGCGCTCATGCTTCTGACCTGTGACCCTCCACTTCTACTCTGCAAACAGCTGCCAAGTTCACAGTTTCAATCTGTATTCTCAGGAGTGGAATGCAAGCACTTAAAGCAAAAAACACCTTCTTTCCTTTTTTATTTCATTTACTCGTCATCTATATTCCTACATAATGGTTCACGGACAATATGCTCTTTGTGTGCTTTTTTTTTTTTTTTTGCTTTTTTAAAAAATATATATTTTATTGATTTTTTACAGAGAGGAAGGGAGAGAGAGAGAGTGTTAGAAACATCAATGAGAGAGGGACATTGAGCAGGCGCCTCCTGCACACCTCCCACTGGGGATGTGCCTGCAACCAAGATACTTGCCCATGACGGAATCGAACCCGGGACCCTTCAGTCTGCAGGCTGACACTCTATCCACAGAGCCAAACCGGTTTTAGCTCTTTGTGTGCTTTTTATTCATTTTCTTTTAAAGCAGGCTATTTTTTTTTCTGCCCTGGTATTGTTTTCAGCGATAGAACCTGCCTATAATTCAAACATCCTGGACTCAATGACCACAAGTGTCATCTTGGAATATTAACTCCTGTTACTTTTTTGGATCTCATGCGACTTGGGAATAGTGACCTGGAGCAGCCTTTGGATGCTTAAACGTGGACTCCAGCCTCACTGCAGGGGGTGGAGGGTTAGAGAGTTCACCCACCAATTCTTTATTTCCACCCTCTGACCCAGCAGGTGCCCGCGTTAGCCATTCAAATGAGAAATGACAAAGCAGACAGGAAAACCAGAGGCTGGCAAGAGTCCTGAAGGCCTGGGTTCCAGGCAGTGCTTTAATTTGTGAATCTTTGAAACTGAAATCATTATGCCCCGTTCATTGTACAAAAATAGCATGAATATAAAAATAAATGCTACTGTTCTCTAGCTGGGCAAAACAGAGTCTGTGGAGTCTGAGTGTGCTACGAAGAAAGTGGAAGCAAATATTTAAAGGAAATCTCTAAAGAGAGACAAAGTAAATATACAAATTTCCTTAGGCTTAGAAGTTAAGACTGTGCTAAGAGGTCATGTGAAGACGTGCATTATTAATCTGAGAACATTGTGAGCCACACAGAGCTGCCAAGTTACAGGAATGAAACAGGCTTCTAACCTCAAGCAGGTTGAATAATGGGAAGAGAAAGCCCGGGTAGAAGAGAACAGAACCACTCTTTCTTCGGGAAGTCTGCAGGTTTTCCACCTACTGGCAGAGAAAGACCAGAATGGCACCGGAGAACTCTGTACCTGCTGGTGAAAACCTCAGGGCACCCACGGGCGTGGGAGTCAGGATGGAGAAAGTGAAACTCTCATACCTTGCTAGATGTGATATACGCATAGCTCAGTAGGGAGCACTGTTGTTTTGCTTTTCTCACGTTCCACGGAGGGGTCATGTCCAATCAAGTCTGGGTTTCTGTGTAGTCTTAGCTTTGAATTTTTCAACTTTCAACTTGCAAACTTCTTGTCTATGCTCAGACCTGTGGTCCACATTGCTGTTGACACTATAAACATTTTCTTGAGCATCTAGGATCTAAAACGGTGTGGACAGTGGAAGTGAGAGCTGTAGACTCCAACTTTTGGTCCCCAGGAATCACCATGAATATTCCTGGAAGGACCTACTTGTAGGAGAGGGCAGGGCATGAAATGGTCAGTGCAAGAAGGAGAGCAGGGCTTGAGCAAGATACAACAAACGGGAGAAATGGATACCTGGGTTGCCCGGACCAAACCAGGCTGAAGGACAGTCCTAGGGCCCAAGAGCTGAACAGGGCCCATGGGATCATCTGACTCCAAATCCCAACGGATGTAGGAATCCTTTACTCAAGGTTCCTGACCCATGGTCAGTCAACCTGTGTGTGGAGCTTCCAAAGATATTACTGGTGACACAGAGCTGCAGCACTCAGATTCCCCTCCAAGAGAGGACGTAGCAACCCAGCTTCAAGGAATGTGGCCATCTGATCATCTCCAGCCGGAAGTGCCTTCAGGGTCTGCCTCTGCTTTTAAGCCCAGATCAGCCTTCTCTGGCAATCCCCAGCCAATGGCTGAGCAAGGGGGTAGTATAAAGGCCTGACCATTTTCGCCCAGCATGGGATCCCTCTAAACACAATCTTTGCTTGGAGCTCCGCATTGGTCAGGCAGAGACTTAGTCCCGCCTGCATCACAGAGTGATGGCTCTCCTGCCCAATCTTGCTTTTTTGCTCCTTTTTCTTTCGCAGATGTTATTTTCTCCACAAACCTTAATATGTGAAGCACAGCGGTTATTCTTAGAATGTGAAACTGTTCTATATGTTACCATAATGGTGGGAACACGACACTGTCCATTTGTCAAAACCCACAAAACTTTACAGCACAAAGAGCGAACCTAATGTGTGCAAATGAAAGGAAAACAATGGAGGAGACCAGCAGATCCCAGGAGGGAATGCACACCGTGGCAAAACAAATGTATCACAAATGTATAAAACAACTTCACTGCAGGGGCTGGAGAGGAAAAGGCGCTGACCTAACGAACTCTGGAAAAGAGTGGCATCTGTAAGACTACAGGCCAAAGAAATGGAACATATAAACACTGCAATCTAGCCGATAAAGTCGTTTCCCAGGAGCGTACGTGTGAACAATTCTACTACCACCAGACCAGTATCCTGCAATTGAACAATGAAGTGAATGGATGGCAGATGGCGGGAGCCAGACTTCTCCCTGTGGGAGTGGGAACTTATAGATAAGCAAAGGGAGGTCTAGAAAGATCCATGTGGAAATGGATTGGAGTTGGAAACATTAGTATCCTATTCATGTTTTCCTTAATATAGAGTCAGATGGTTGCCTATAGAAGTAGTTACACATGTGTGTATATGCACAGGTTAGTATACACACATGTATCTTCTTGCTCTATTAACTAAAAGGGACTAGAGGCAACAGCTCCCAGACCTTGGTTTTTAAAACTGTTCTCTAATAAAAGAAGTCAAGTTACTCAGAAAAATGGCTGAATCTAGTGCTGGGGCACGAACCACACACGATGAACCCTGATCATCTTACAGTGCCAGATAGTAAAGACAGTGCTAAAAACCAACAACCAAAACACCACCAAACCCCGTGTTGACGGGAGTATCACCAAGGGACCCAGAAGTCAATTAAAAGAGTTCCCAATGGCCAAAGTTGGGACAAATTGAGAGGTAAAATTAATAAATTAGTATTGGATTACAAACTTACCATATAAAATAAATATGCATGAATATAAATAATGATTGAACAACTAAATAAATCAAGAGATGAGACAAATATCAAATGAAGAAGAATTCCAAGTAATTTATATAGATACTCCACCCTCAATGAGGCAATGCTTAACTTCCACTCCGTCAGCATGAACTGTGCAGAGTAACTTCCTTCCAAAAGTGCACGTGGAAAAGGAGAAAAGACTTTACAGTGGAGAGATCTGACCAATGCTGCTTCAGCCAGGCAGTCAAGATGGACACCAACAATGCTAAGTCATGTTGATAGCGTGTACCTGTGACAGGACACAATGAAATGGCACCTGACTTCTGTGACAGTCCCAAGAGCGCACAACCCCAGTGTAATCATGAGAAAAACGTATAAGACAGATCCCAACGGAGAGACATACAAAATACTGGATTAGCAGCCCTGAATGAGTTCAAGGTCATTAAAAAAACCTGTGAGAAACTGTCAAGCCAAGTAAGCTAAAGCAGTGGTCGGCAAACTGCGGCTCTAGAGCCACAAGCAGCTAGGGAGCCATGGTTTGCTGCTCTGTTGACCTACGAGTTTGCCGACTACTGGCCTAGACTCTCAATTCCAATAATTACAGGCTGATGTTGTTCCTTGTGATTAAGCCCCTATCCCAGTGGTGGGCAAACTCATTAGTTAGCAGAGAGGCAAACCACAGCTTGCGAGCTGCATGTAGCTCGAGAGCTGCAGTTTGCCGAACACTGATCTAAAGAGTCATGGCTAAAACAAAACAAAACAAAAGAGTCATGGCTGTAGATTTTTCTTTCCCTTACAAACAAAGCCTCACGTATCAGGCAACACGCTCCAATGTGAGAGTTTCATAAAGGGACTGTTCACACCGGCCTGAGTAGAGTTTGAGTGACCTCAAGAGATAGCCATTTTCCAGGGGTGTGTAGAGGGGGAGACTGAAGGGTCAGAGGGACAGAGCCACGTGGAGAGGGCTCTCTGAGAGGAGTTGTGGTCTTCAGTCAGAAGACACAACCCCCAGGGGAACCCAGCAGGAAAGGAGAAAAAGGAATAAACACTCCGGATCACTCTGTGCCCTCCCTCTGATTTCCAACCGGGGCCTCCTTTGGCAGAACCTAACCGAACGCCAAATGCAAGGGAGCCATTCGGATCCACCTCCTGGACACAGAGGAGAGTGGGTGTACAAGGTTAAATGAAAATTACCCAGCACTACATAGTTTCAATCACTTCTCCAGAGCATCCGCACAACAGACAGGTTTTATGAGACAAAGGGTCCCCTGGACCCTCGTTCTGTGACCGTGCGGAAGTCACTACTTCTGTCAGCCTCATTCTCCTCCTCTGTATAGTGGCGGGTGTAGGCTAGAAAGTCTCTGAGATCCCATTCAGCCCCGACGGCCATGACTCTGGAAGCAAAGTCAGTGCCTCACCAGGCTGCCGCTGATACGTGCCTCGAGCCCTGACAGCTGTTTATTTTCTAAAGTCTATGCGGGCCTCTTTTTTCCATGACGTAGCTCTGCCTGTGTGCAAGGCAGTGCATGCCGGGTGCTGAGCCACTCCAAGGGAAGGAGCAGGCTTTGCTCGCTCACACATGCAGGCATGTCGCAGGCCTGCTGGGAGAGGAAACCTGAGACTGAGGAACCAGACGAGGCTCCGGACAAGCGACTGCAAGAGGCCAGGAGGCCGGCAGAAGAGCAAGCCACTCACCATGGGCCGGGCCGGCAGTCAGCGGGCACGCCTGCTTGTTCCTGAAGATCGCTCGCTCGAGGGGGCCTCCGCAGCTGGCAGCAGCTGCTGCAGCCCTCAGGTTGGCCCGGCAACTCAACTGGCAGGCCCAGCAAAGGGTTGGCTGCAGCCACCACGCAGATGGTAATAATTAGCCAGCAAGTCAAACTATGGAAAGTTCCGAGCATCCAAGAGAGCCTCACACTGAACAATGAACATACGAGCCTTCCCCGGCTGCCTTGGGACATTTTGTTCTGTTTTGTGTCTGCCTTTTTCAACTACTGTCTGCTCCAGTCTCTTCAGTCCTCCTTGTTTTGAAAATAGACGGTGAGGCTAAGGAAGGGAATCTTCCTAAGACCCTTCAGGAATGAAAGTGCAGAAGGTATGAGCCCACCACTCCCAACCCCACATATCTTGGGTGGCCTCGGATACACAACAGATTTATTTCCTCCTTTTCCCTAACCCCACCCCTAGTCATTAAGCTAGGACTCTCCATAACTACTGATGGGCTCCACATGAGTGCTGCTTCGTAGTGTGAGGGGGGTGTCTAGAAGGACCTATATTCCAAAATCCTTAAAATCCTCCCAAAACATTGGATAGATATATGCAGGAAAATGAAACCAGACCACCTTCTTACACCAATACAAGAATAAATTCAAAATGGACTTAAATGTAAGACTTGAAACCATAAAACTCCTAGAAGAAAACATAGGTAGTAAATTCTCTGAAATTTCTCTCAGCAATATTTTTCTGATATATCTCCTTGGGCAAGGGAAACAAAAGAAAAAATAAATAAATGGGACTACATCAAACTAAAAAGTTTTTGCATAGCAAAGGAAACCATCAACAAAACGAAAGACAACCTATTGGAGAAGATATTCGCCAATGATATATCCTATAAGGGGTTAATACCCAAAATTTATAAAGAACTTATAAAATTCAACATTAAAAAACAACAACAATTCAATTTAAAAAAATGGGTAGAGGTTCTGAAAAGACACTTCTCCAAAGAGGACATACAAATGGCCAATAGACATATGAAAAGATGTTCAGTATCATGAATCACCAGAGAAATCCAAATCAAAACGACAATGAGATATCACCTAGCCCCTGTAAGAATGGGAACTACCAATTAATCAACAAACAACTAGCGTTGGCAAGGATGTGGAGAAAAGGGAACCCAGGTGCACTGTTGGAAGGCAGATTGGTACAGCCACGGTGGAAAACAGCATGAAATTACCTCAAAAAATTAAAAATGGAACTGCCTTATGACCCAGTGATTCAACTTTTGGGTATGTATCCGAAAAAAAAAAATCCAAAATACTAATTTGAAAGAATATATGCACCACTATGTCCATCACAGCAGTATTTACAATAGCCAACATGGGGAAGCAATGCAAGTGCTTGTCATGGACAAGTGGATACAGAAGTTGTGGTATACGCAGAGTGGCCAGATTATTATGATCTCTGAACGCATAATAATCTGGCCACTCAGTGTAGGCTGACCACAGAGTTGGGATTTTAAAATAAGGTTTTTCCATGTATAAGAACTGCATTGTGGGTAGTTAGAAAGAAAAAGAGGACTTACTAGCCAGAAGCGGGGTGCCACTATCTCCTGGTCCCTCGACATATCAAGATTTGCAAGCTTTCCTTTATACAGAAGTACACTGAGTGGCCAGATTATTATGCATTCAGAGGTCATAATAACCTGGCCACTCAGTGTATATATACAATGGAATATTACTTAACCATAAAAAAAGAATGAAATCTTATCATTTGTGACAGCATGTAATAGTAGGAACCTTGAAGGCATTGTGCTAAGCAAAATAAGTCAATTAGAAAAAGGTAAGCACTATACATTCTCACTTATATGTGGAATCTAAAGAAAAATAAACAAAATAGAAGCAGACTCACAGATACAGACTGATGACTGCCAGAGGGGTGGGTGTATTTGGGGGGCTAGTGAAAAAGGCAAAGGGATTGAGAAGTACAGATCGGTAGTTACAGAATAGTCATGGGATGTAAAGCACAGCATAGGAAATATAGTCAATAATACTATATACTAAAAGCCTAATATGCAAATTGTCCCCTCAACTGGGAGTTTGGCCCCTGACTATGATGTGCACTGACCACCAGGGGGCGGCGCAGAACATGGCAGACGTTGGCGATGCTGCGCTGGCAGCAGGGGGCAGTGGAGGCACTGTTGGCCTGATGGGCCCCAAGGAGAGGAGGGATGGTGGAGCAGGTGAGCGGGTGGCACCAGGCCAAGGTGGATGTGAGCAGGGCCCAATTGCCCCCAGATGGTGACCAGCAGTGGGGGAAGGATGAAGCCACCACCCAGCTCCCAGGCACTGATGGAGCCAGGTGGGCCCCATATGACCGATGACTCAGGCAGAGAGGGACACATGCGGGCCTGGGGACTCAGGTGCTTCCCAGGTCCCAGAGGTCACACCAGCCACTCGCGCTTGGATGCCAGGCCTGGACCTGCATGAATTTCCCTATGACACCCACTGACCACTATGGGCAATCAACTTGGACTGACTGAAAGAGAAACAGGCGACTGAGTCTATGCAAGATGGCAAGCAGGTGGGGCTGAACTGCAGTTCGCACTGGGAGGCGGGGCCATCTGCCCACCCTCAGATGCTCCCAGGCGCTGTCAGAGGCGAGTCCTCCCTGGGCAGCTGGGACAGAGGGATGGAGGAAGGGAAAAAGGAGACCAGGAACTCCATCCCTAGTGCCCGCCTCCTACTATCAGACCAAGACTTGCAGGATGGCCTGCGAGTGGGCGGCCTCGCTGCAGTTCCATGATTCCCTGGTCTGCCCCAGGCGCCCTTCCGGCACTCACCCCACTTCTCCGAGCCTCAGTCTGCACCCCTAGCGAGGCCGTGGAAGCTGTGCCCCAGGGACCCACTTCTCCATAGCTGGGTGCAGCCGACCACGAGATGCTAGGGCAGCAGTGGAGGATGGGGGCAGACACTCAGCAGACCGGGATGAGCGGCTGGAATGAGCAGTTGGGAGGGACCAGGCCTGCAGGGGAGAGCAGTTGGGGGCGATCAAGCCTGCAGGGGAGGGCAGTTAGGGGTGACCAGGCCAGCAGAGGAGGGAAGCTGCCTGCCACTTGGCGCACTACTACATTCCTGAGAGATCTTAGGTGCTGGTTTCAGCCCGTTCCTGCAAGCCACGCAGAGGGACCCCCCCCTGGTGCAGGGCCTCTAGTATAATAACTATGTATGGTGCAGTTGGGCAGTGGAACTATCAAGGGGAACACTTTGTAAAGAATATGATTGTCTAACCACTATGCAGTACACCTGAAGCTGATACAAATTAATATTGAATCTAAACTTTAATAGAAAAATGAACTTTAAGTTAAACAAAAAACAAAAACCTCCCCAAATCGCTGATTCCTAAATTCTATTGTCATCCAGAAAGAAAAATAGAATCTTGTTGCAAACACACCCTCACTTGGGGCGTGAATGCTATAAGGTTGTTCCGTGAGTTAAGGACCTAAAGGCCTTACTACATACATACAGCTGAGGAAGGAAGGCGAGTCTAGATGTGAGGGGCTGAGACGGGGGTGGAAAAGGGCCGCGGGAAACACGTGCGTGCAGGCTCAGGAGGCGAGAGCTTCCCTCTCAGGCAGCCCGTCCTCACGTGCCAGGGCAGACACGGGGCAGGCCCCAGAGAGCGGAGATGATAACCTGGCCTCCCTCTGAGTTTTTTCTGAATGTGCCCTCCTCAGCCTCATCTCAGGGGCATCCTTGGCCAAAAATATGAAAGAACTACATTCGTAATATTCCTCTTAGCTCTGTCAAAGAAGGCTGCACAAAGATTTGAGGTAGTGTGTTCAGACTCGGGGATACAGCTTCCATCCCTACCTTCTCCACCATAACTATGACAGTGCTCTGAGCACTGAGCAAGGACATCACACACTTCAGCTGCTCCTGGAGCTATCCCGGCCGAGTGGGTTCTCTAAATGTTTTAAAATTAAAAAAAAAAAAAAAGAAAGCAACTTCTCTATCAGGTAACACCGGGAAAACGTCCAATCTGGACCTCAGCAAGGAGTTCGCCTTTCCAGCGTTGGGGGTATGTGATGAGGGCTACCGAGGGAGTGTCCTTACTCCAAAATGCTTCTCTTCTTCACGGTCACAGAGAAATCCAGGCCTCCCACTAGAGCCGGACCTGCCTATCAATTCATTCATTGATCAACGGCTTGCTAAAAGTCACGTGGAGGCTTTGATGAACAACAAATAGGATTACTTTTCGAGATGGGATCCTGGGGAATTATGGGGAACAGCAGGGCTCAGTGGGAGGCCGCTGCTGGGACCCTCTCTGTGTTGTTCGGAGAGTGACCAAATCCATTAAGAAAAGGAGAGAGGCCACCACTGCCGAAAGCAGTAGGGAGTTTCCTCAAAAAAAAAAAAAAAAAAAAAATGGAACTGCCTTATGGCCCAGCCATTCCACTTCTGGGATTTGTCTGAAGAAACTGGAAACACTAATTCAAAAGAATATATGCACCCCTATGTTCATTGCAGTGTTACTTGCAATAGCCAAGATTTGGCAGCAGTCCGGGTGCCCATCGGTAGATGAACAGATAAAAGAGCTGTGGTGCGGTGGAATACTGCACAGCCGTAAACCGGAAGGAAACCTCACTCTTTGCTACAGCACGGATGGACCTGGAGAGTATCATGCTAAGTGAAATAGGTCAATACCGGAGAAAGACAATACCATAGGAGTGCACTCATAGGTGGAATCTAATGAACAAAATGAACTAATAAGCAACACAGAGGCAGACTCATAGGTAGAGAGCAGGCTGAGAGCTGTGTGGGGGAGTTCTCAGTGGAGGCTGGAGGGATTGAGCAAAAAAAGAGAAAAACTCATGGATACGGATAACAGTGTAGTGATTGTCAGTGGAAGGTGGTGGGAGAGGTAAAGGAGGGTGCAGGGAAATAAGTGGTGATTGAAGGAGACTTGATTTGGGGCGGTGAACACACAATACAGTGTGTAGATGATGTGTTGTAGAACTGTGCACCGGAAACTGGTATAATTTTGTTAACCGGTTTCACGCCAATAAATTCAATAAAAAGGAGAAAATAAATAAAAAGAGCAAAGGAGAGGGGAATCCTGGAAATAGGGGCCTCTGGGAGTGCATGAGGAAGGGTTAAGAAGATAATCTGCTTCACAGGTTTACCCACACCTGAAGGTCTGCTGACATAGGTACCTCTGCCTCCCCTGTCACATGCCCTTTTCACCTTCTGACCCCTGCTCTTCCAAATGACAGAGTGTTGCACTTAGACCTTGTGCTGTAAGAGTTATGGCCCCCTCCATCCACTTCCAGATACAGCACTCTTCAAAGAAACAGAAATAGCTTCTATTAGGGAGCGTTCAATGTACTAGGACCATCATGTGAGATTTAGGCACTCATACCCAAACCAGACAGTCCTGAGTTAAAAATACCAACCTTGCACTTATTGGCTGTGTGTTTGCACGCGTGTTATTTCCTTCTGCACACCTTCTTGTCATCACTTGTAAACTGAGGGTAATAATAGCCCTCGCCTGATCGGTGGTCATGAGGATTAAACAAATGAGGTAACGCACAGGACGCACTTGGCACAAGGCATGGCTCATAGTAAGTGCTCACTAAATGGCAGTTCCTAATTTACCTCTTGCCTGCTTTTACTTCCAGGGAAAGGTCGGCCAACTCATGCACCCTACTTTCAAAATCTTTGTAAATTTAATCCGGACTTAAGCCACGCTCACACGTTTGTTCTTTGAAAAAGCCACAGAATTCTTCGGGGGTAAATCATGCTTTTCTTACTATTTTTTCCCCCCTTTAAATCAGCTATATTTAGCTCTTAACCTTTATATCTCTGCTGGAAATCCTAAAGGCATCCTTCCAAAAACACAAGTGATTCAGCAAATGTCATTTAGTCATTGAGAAAAACAGGCATATCTCTTTTGGAAATAACAATAGGTCTAATGGCTGGGAGTAATTTCCATAATGGCAAGGGTAAATAAATTATAGTTCGTTTGAATCAAAGGTCCAATTTGCCGAGGCCAGCCCGAAAGACGTGCTGTTCCAACTCTGCCTCTTGACTCGCTGGCAGGACATCTGAGCTCTTTCACGTATATACTACGTTATCTCCCAGGGACCCTGGGTCCTTCCTGGCTGGGGTCCATGCACAGTCTTTTCACCCCCAGTTCGAATGAGGGGGGCCCATTTCATAGTCTCAAACACCAGCTACCTCTTAAGTGCAGCTACCTTACCTAAGTTAATCGCACAACCTCTTTTACACATAATGACACATGTATTGAGTGCTTACTTTGTGGCAGACATAGCTCTAAACGCTTTATGTAAATGAAGATATCATATTATTTTTGTGAAATAGGCACTGTTCTTTTCATCCCTCTACATAGTTTATCATCATTTTGATAATTTTCCCAAGATGACCTAGCTAAGAGGCGGTAGAGCTGGGATTTGAACCAGGGGAGTCTGGCTCCAGAGATGGCTCTTTCTCACTAAACCCCCACAACCTCTCAGAGGAGAGAGGTCAAGTTTATCAGAGATGGGCAAGAATTCTGAGTCCGCTTTTTCACAGAGCTTCCATGGAACTTTCTGCCCTCGCTCTGCCACTGTTCCTCTCAGCCTCTTCTCAGGGGCATCCTTTGTCAAAAATATGAAAGAACTATATTCGCAATATTCCTCTTAGCTCTGTCAAAGAAGGCTGCACACAGATTCGAGGCAGTGTGTTCAGACTCAGGGGATACAGCTTCCATCCCTACCTTCTCCACCACTAACAGGCTGTGTGACCTGAAGCAAGTCGCTCAGTGTCTCTACCTTTAGCTTCCTCATCAGCAGAGGGGACATCTGGTACATGCTGCCTTGGAGGGCTTTAGTGGGGAGGACATGCGTTCAGCTGGGTAATGTGCTCAGCACAGTGGCTCCGTAAGGAAGCTGTTATCATTAAGACTACACTAGCTATGACGATCATTGATCATGCAGCCCATAACTATGAACAGAAGTGAGGAGGGAACATTCAGAAAAAACTCAGAGGGAGGCCAGGTTATCATCTCAGCCCTCTGGGGCCTGCCCCGTGTCTGCCCTTGCACGTGAGGACGGGCTGCCTAAGAGGGAAGCTCTCACCTCCTGAGCCTGCAGGCACGTGCCTCCCCAGGGCAGGAGGTGATCTTTCGGTAGGAGGCAGATGGGGAGACTCAAATGAAAGTCTGGGCGGGACAAGCTAGAAATCCCTCTGAAAACCACTCTGTCCTACAACCAGTCATTGCAGCTGAGACAAAACAGTCCTTGTTCCAGGTCAGCAGTGGAAAAACTTTCTTTCAGACGGCCCCCCGCCATGTACGTCAGGGAGAGATGTAGCTGCTTTCCTAGACATGGGAAGAGGCGGCTCCTGGTTGCACTCGTCCCCAAAGAGGAGCCTGTGTCCCTCCTGAAGAGCAATGTCCTTCGACCAGTGGTTCTCAACCTCCCTAATGCCGCGGCCCTTTAAGACAGCTCCTCATGTGGTGGTGACCCCCAGCCATAAAATTATTTCCGTTGCTACTTCATCGCTGTCATTTTGCTACTGTTATGAACTGTAATGTAAACATCTGATAGGCAGGATGTATTTTCGTTGTTACAAATTGAACATAATTAAAGCATAGGGATTAATCACAAAAACAATATGTAATTATATATTGTGAAATATTTATTTCTAATGACAAATGAATGAAATTTTGTCTTGAATCGTGGTGTAGCATGGGTAACAGTCTTCATAGGACAACAGTAAACTACATTGCTACACTTTGCTACACCGAGGAGCGGTCTGTTGGTTCCTAAGACCATGGGAAATATGTGTTTTCCGCTGGTCTTAGGCGACCCCTGTGAAAAGGTCGTTTGACCCCCAAAGGGGTCGCAACCCACAGGTTGAGAACCACTGCCTTAGACTGAGGCTTAAGACACATTTTCTAAGAGAAACAAATGGACGTAAAACACGAAGCCCGGCCATAGGGAGCTTAGACTCTAGCGAGCTGTCAGCTACAGTCTGGCACTGGCTGGCAACTGAACCCCAGCGCCCCTGACGGAAGGTGCAGACCTAACAAGGCCCCACTGCTACCTTCTGCAGAACGAGAGCCTTTCCGTGGCCAGGGCTTCCTCCACAGTCACACAGCACACTCAGACTGGGGGTGGAGGTGGGGGTGGGGGAGGAGGCATGGTTCACCTGCTTCAGAAAAATAATATTTCACAAGTAACTTACCTTTCACAGCACCCTGTGGGGCGGGGCTATGACTATCCCATTTCACAGACGAGGAAACCGAGGCTGAGGATACTGAACTTGTCCAAAGTCACCTAGCTAGACAATGCTGGAGCCAAGATTCAAAGCCCAGTGTTCCCGGTTTCAGGGCATGGTGGCACGGACTCCAGACTGGGGCTAGCTCAGTTCAGGTCCCTCCTCTGCTCCTGGCTAGTTGTGTCTCTTGCCTCAGTTTCCTCATCTGTAACATGGGGATGATGATGATGATGATACGTACCACCCTCGGAACGATGCCTGACACACAAAAGTGCTCAGCAAGAGTGAGTGGCTATCTTGGGATCACCAACTAATAGGTTATAACTAGATTTGTCCATTTCATTCTGCATATACTAGGCTGTCGGAGAACAGTGCATAGCAGCATGTGGCTGAGGAGAAAAATGTGTGGTTCAGAGGAGCCAGGGCAGTGGGAGTGACTAGAGAAGGCATTTGAAATGTCTCACTGATGACGGCTCCATCGATTTCCGAGCACTCCTCGGCAGAAGCCACGCCGAGGCCTCTGAGTCAGGCCAGTGTTGCCATAGCTAGCTGTTCAGCGGGGACAGCTGGGGGCATGTCCCTAAGGAAGCGAGGGCCACGTGCGGCTGTCCGGGTAGACCAGTTAGCTCTGCCACAGACCCTGCCCTTGGGCTCTGCTCATAAACGCACAGCACGGATGCTCAATGTGCCACCTCTCCATGTCCGGAGGGACAGCTCAAGGGGTGTCCCCATCCATGATGGTGGGTGGGAGATAGGGAAGGAGAGAGCATTGGGAGAGAGGGATGGAGAGAGCATTGGGAGAGAGGGAAGGAGAACACAAGTTCCAGGCCCTGGGAAACAGCCGGACCCCAGTTCATGGGGACGAAATGCCTTTTCCCAGCCTTTCTGTGCCGGTCATTTCTCTCCGAATCTGTTCAGAGCTGAAGGTATTTGTAAATGCTCCTTGGCATTCTAGGGACTTAAAATAAAATAAAATAAAATAAAATAAAATAAAATAAAATAATAACATAAAATAAAATAAAAAGTAGAAAAGAAAAGAAAAGAAAGAAAGGGGAAAAGGAAGGGAATTCCTAGAATTCTGCCTTAACACTTTTCACATCAGAACTCAAATAAAACATATGCTTCCAGGGACCCAGGACTTAAATTGGAAAAGAGAGCGGGAAAAGAAATGCCTGACCTTACCCTCTGCGTCCACCCACCACCACACACACCAGCCTCGAACATGCCCTCGCTCAGCCCACGGCTTAAAGGACAAGCGCCTCGTTTGGCTCAATAAATGTCACAGCATCGCACGAAGGCCCAGTCCCGCGGTGCCTACCTCTCCGGCCTGGGTCCCAGGGTCCTTTCTCTCTGGCTGCGCACCACCTGCTACCGATCCATCATCCCTGCTGCTCCATCACCCCTGCTGATCCATCACCCCTCCTTGGGAAGCCGAGCCGCTGGTCAGGGAGGGGTTCCGCGGAAGGAAGGGGAGGGCAGGCCTGAGTCCTCGGACGTGCACAGGGGACGGTCTCAGCACCGAGTCCTGGGTTGCTGGGAAAAGGATGTTTTGTAATTTTTGGCTTGAATTTCCAGAGGCTGAACAGGAAATGTCCACTGGGATCTCAGGAGAAAACCCTGCCGGCCGTGGTGGGGCTGCCAGGGGGACGTGCTCTTACCCAGGGCCCGTCTGGAATTTAAAATTTAAAGCCCCGTCTGAATGCTGGTGCCTTTCCTCCCCTCACTCTTCCCTCCAGTCCCCTCCACCCCCACTTTTTTTTTTTTTTTTGCCTAAATGGAATGTCAGTTTCGTTCCTGACATGCTGGAAAAATTTCCCTCTGCCTAAGCTTGGCTCAGGCTCACTCTCTCTTGTGAGAGAATTTCTCCTGTTACACAGTTCAGCTTCTTCTTCTTCTTTTTTTTTTTTAAGAGAGCTATTTGTTTTGCCAACTTTTGTAGTAAGGACATTTTTGACGTATTTCCACCCCTCCCCCATGAACCTCTGAATTAAAGAAATACACACACCCATATTCTTCTGGACTGTTTTTTTCCCCTTCTAATTAAAAACAACAACAACAACAATAATCATACCTGGCCAATGATCGCAGGGAAAATGTCCTTACAGTGTGGGCTCAGGCCAGCCTTCTGATGTTCCCATGTGGGCCCGCAGGGCAGTGTGTATGGTGCGTGGTGCGTGGTGCGTGGTGTGTGGTGTGTGGTGTGTGGTGTGTGGTAGGGGGAGTAACGATTCTCTTCACGGCCCTCTCTGAATTCTAGGTCTTCCTATGATGGTGACACAGGCATTAACTCCCTTTCCCAAATGGGGTCCTGTCCCAAGTTACAGGAAGAGGAACGGGGCTGGGAGACTTGTGGCTGTGGTTCTCGGAGGTGCTGGGGCGGAGGAGGTACGTGAAGGTGAGAGGCCTTCTTCAGATTCAGCTGTTGGTTAATGCCCGGAGAGGGGCATGTCTGTGAACTGTCAAATGCCCCCACAGACTGGGGACCCTGAGGGGACTTGCTGGCAATAAAACTGGGTAGTTCTCACAGGGATAATTAGAGATTTGTTCATAAACAGGAAATGACAATGTCTCCTCGGCTCTATTTATTTTAAAAAAGTGGATAATGAAGAAATTAATAGTGTAAACAAGATTATAAGAACATTTTTTTTTGGCCTATTTGTCACTTAAGAAATCTCCCACTGTTTTAGAAGTACCCTTAATTTAAAAAATGACACTGCTTACACAATAATAGACTGAGGCTAGTAATTTTTAGACTGTTGATTTGATGTACTGGTTACATATTATGTGTTGTCCGGTCAGGATAGATAGATAGACTGGCCGCGGTGATGTTTTCCTGTTCTAGCCTGAGTTTTGTACCTGAACGTGAAAGTAATGGAAATGCATTAAGAGTTTGAGGCTAGAGATGCTTTCATTTCAAACTCATTTTAGTGTGGAAATAATCCTAACGCACAACATTGAACCCACCATTAAAAGGATTTAACCTAAGGTGCCTATTTTTTAAACGTATTTAAACGTAACAGTAAAATAAACATAGAATTCCCTCACTGGGTTTTGTCCCCAGATGGTTTCAAGAATCACACCCTGAGGTGGGCAGATTGGGTCTGTTTGAAATCTAAAAATAGACAACACGTGTTTTTACAGGATTGGCCGAGCCCCTAACGGAGGGCAAAAATCACAGACCCGAGGGGTGTGCAGCTCACCACAAGCTTGTGGGGGTGTCTCCAGGCAGAACTCAGGAGCTGGCCCTTCCAGTTCTCATGGTCAGAGCGAGATTCACTAAGTTAGTCACCTCTGCTGACTTGTTAAACTAGCGGCGTCGGTTTCCTGAATGTGGACACAGGCACAATGGTCTCACGTAGGGCAGCAAAACCCAGAGCTGAAGGTGAGATGAAAACCCAGCCTTTTTAAGGAGAAAGCTAGGTAGTGTTTCACAGAAGGGCAAAGCTTGGATTGGTTTGTGGGGGAAGGGCCATAATGAATTGAATTGCCTACAAGACATTGATTGAGTACCTACTGTGCGTGCCAGGTCAGTTAGCGTCCTCCTCAGATGAAAACAATTTTTAATACAACAACCCTGCGAGGTACTGTTGCTGTCATTAGTCAGACGTGGAGCTGGGGTTCTGAGAAGTCTGCTTTGCAATTTTACCTGTCAGTGTTAAAATTGTTCATGATTCCAGTTTTTTGGTTTGTTTTTTTTAAAGAGCCATTTTATTCACACTGCCTGTCTAGTCTCGCAACTCCCTACCAAATTGCACATTAGAATTGCAGATCTCATCCACTTAGTCATTCCAGTCAATAAACATTTACTGAGCATCCATGTACATGGTCCTGGGACAGGAGATGAATGCTTTTATCTCTGTCCTGGGGGTGCTTCTAATCTAGTAGGGGGAGGAAAGAAACACACCTATATCATTCAATGCAGCAACTCCACTCCTAGATAAACGCCCAAGAGAACTGAAAACTTATGTCTACACAAAAACCTATACAGTTACACTTATGTTCAGAGTAGCATCATGCATAACAGCTGCTGTGGAACCAACTCAAGTATCTATCAACTAATGAAAGGATAAAAAAAAAAAGTGATATAGCCAAAACCAGTTTGGCTCAGTGGATAGAGCGTCGGCCTGCAGACTGAAAGGTCCCAGGTTCAATTCTGGTCAAGGGCACGTACCTTGGTTGCGGATACATCCCCATTGGGGATGGTGCAGGAGGTGCCTGATTGATGTTTCTCTCTCATCAATGTTTTTAACTCTCTCTTTCTCTCCCTTCCTATCTAAAATCAATAAACATATATATATTTTTAAAAGAAATTAAATACAGATATATGCTTCAACAGGAATAAACCTTGAGTACATTATACTAAGTAAAAGAAGCCAGTCCACAAAACAGTACATCCTATATAATAAAAACCTAATATGCAAATCGACCAAAGAGCAGAATGATGCACCCTGACCACCAGGGGGCAGACACTCAACAGGAGCTGTCCCCAGCCTGCAGGGGGGTGCCAGTGGGTTGGGTGATAGGAGGGGGGCCCTCAACCGCTCCACTGGTCGCCCCACAGATTTTCCCTGATCGCCAGCCAGGCCTAGGGACCCTACCCGTGCACAAATCTCATGCACCAGGCCTCTAGCATTATATAATTTTATGTACATGAAATGTCTACAACGGACAAATCCACAGAGACAAAGAGTAGACGGGTGGTTGCCAGGGGCTGGGGTGATGGTCTGTCAGTAGCAAGATCTTGAGGGTTGATAGTGAAAGGATATGGGATTTCTTTGGGAGATGATGAAAATGTTCTAGAATAGGTGCACAACTTTGCGAATATACTAAAAACCACTGAATGGTATACTCTAAAAGGTATGTAAATTTTACCTAAATAAAACCATCGCAAAACAAAACAACCTGGGGAAAAAAATAACTATACCTGTTTATTTTGTAACCCACCCCAACTTCTAAAGTGCCATATTCCATGTATAGTTTCTTATTTCCTTGACTAATTCATTATGCGGCTTTATTTTTGAGAAATTCAAGACATTGCCTGAGCAAAGAAAAGATGACGTGGAAAATGGAAGGAAAGAAACACTTAGAGGAACAAATTATTCTGCATGCCGCGATTCTTTGACAGTCTTCTGTCTTTAGTGAAACGGATATCCTCAAGCTCTTTCTATCCTGTCCTCTACCAAAATTCATATCCCAAGGACTTTAAAAGTGTAATTACACCGAGATTTAGCAGTCTGGCAATGATTTCTATGTGAATATAATTAATGAACAAATTTTTGAGTGTCTTAAACTAATGAAATACATTTACTCTAATCTTCCATCTCTCAGAAGTGACCAAATCCCCTTTATATTCTAAATACCCAAAAGGTGCAGGAGCTGGGAGTCTATGAGGAAGCAAGCAAAGAAACAAATGCAGCAGGCAGCTCCAGGTGCTACAACAGGAAACACAGGTACTGCAAGAGCCCGGAGAAGGAAAGAAGTGGGGAACAGCTGGTATGGCAGGTGGCAGGGGTGGTAACAAGGAGGTACAATGGTGAAACTGGACCTTTCACTCTAGAATTTCTGGCAAGGAGAGGTTTTTGTTGTTGTTTTTAAGGATGGATTATGTATGGGTAATTTAGAAGCAGCTATTTGACTCCCAAAATACGACTCAACATCCAGCCGCCCTTTTAAAGAATCCATTATGGAGCAAACAAACTTCAGTCCTCTGTGTGGGTCAGACGTCATCCCGTGTGCACCCAGTAGATGGAGCCATTGCTGTTCCAGAAAGAAAATTCTCTTTCCACACTGGTCTTGCCTGTCGCTCAAGGGCTCAAGGCCGCTGAGCACCAGAATCAGCTGCCTGACCTTCATTCCCTTTGGCCCTGGGCAGCAGGCAAGACAGCAGCCCAGGGGTACACAGTGGAGAGAGCATGGGCTGTGGCATTGGCTGAATCTGTGTCCTAATCCCGACTCTTTGCCTTTGTGGCATGCATGACCTTGGTTCTCTGAAACTCAGTTGCCTCATCCAAAAAGTGGGAATTTCACAGATCCACAGTGCCATTCATTTCCACCACCAAACTCGCACATTCTGAAAACCAGGAGCATTTCATAACTCACTCGGCAGTAAGGTGCTAGGTATCTTCCTAAGTGGTGTGAATAGTCTTACATTTCATTAAGAAAAGGGTTTATGAGCTTCCTTGCAAGGTGCTCCCCCACTCACTGAAGTTTGATTGAATAAAACATATTATGTAGTATTACCTTTCCAAAATGGGGGTGGGGGTTGTGGGGGGTGGGAGGCAGGGAGAATCAGAATCCTGAAGGTTTGGGGTAAGAGATAATGGACCTGCCGTACTGACAGCAAGGGTGTGATGAGGATGGAAGAAGGCGGCTTGTTTAAAGCATCTGGCTCTCAGGGGACTTTCTCTCTCCCACCAAAGCCATCAGATTTGGGGTCTGGAATATAAGAGAAATCTGAGGGGGAAGAAAAGACAAAGAATTCCCCTTGTTGCCTTCATGTCATTCATTCATACAACAGAGATATATTAGGTACCGACTGTTGCAGGCAGTGGGAACAGCACCAGGTGTTAGACTGGACCTGGGTTCAGTAACCTTGATACTTAAGTTCTGGCTAGGGAATAATGCAGAGCCAAGACTCCAATTATAAGAGGACGGTAGTTATAAAATCATGAGGTAGGAGAAGTAATTTGTGGAAGAAATGGGCTGAGGAAACAAGTTATAGAGGAAAAGGGAGGGTCCTAGGAGCTTGGGAGTGAGAAAGTTAATAGTAATGCACCTGGGGGTAGGGAGGGAAAAGGGTAAGGCGAGGACATGTTCCCTGAAGGGAGAGCCCACTGGGTCCTCCTTCCTGAAGGTTTTAAGGATGGAGGTCCCAGGGTAATGCCAGATGTTGGGCGTGATTTAACACCGGTGGTCTTGATCTGGTTCCTAGAAGGGTTCAGGAATCCGGAGAAAGGACTGTGTGTAGATTAAATAAGAATCCAGAGATGAAACATAATTTTGAGAGGCATATTGGGGGAGGCAGAGGAGCTTGGCTGAAGAAACCAAGTTCTTCTTGTCTCAGGACCCATTGCTTTTTATTAACACAAATTGTCCTAAGGTAAGGCGGAGATATACACTTCAAAGGGTAGGGTTTCATACAGAAACATTGTCAGAATGGGGAATAGCCTATGGCTGTTCAGGTGTTTGGCCAGTAGGAGGCAATAACATGTAGACTGAGATGCCCTGAGCTGTCTGGCAGCAAGCAATCAGTTTAATGCATCCTTTTCAGGTTTAGGGAAATGCCTTTAGCCATTCCCAACAGGTGACAACATATGTGACTCAGCCCTTGTTGAGTCCCCAAGTTCCATCAACCTTTCCATGAAACTCTTGCTATTATGACATGCTGGAATTGGCTTCTGGCACCAGGGGAAGATATCAGCAGAACAGTTACCAGTTTTCCAGGTGTGCCCTTTCAGGTTTGTGGCTTGCACTGATTGATTGATCATTGCAGCTAGTCCTGAGGTCAGCTGTGGTTGGCTTTATCTGGTTTTGCTGCTTTTCTGGGCCTGGAGCTGAAATACAAGGGAGGCCTAGATATTATCTCTACGGAAGAAAGGTCAGGGGGTCCAAACCGTAAGTTCAGCAATATGCTAGGGGAGGAAAGGTCACTCTGGGGGCAAAGTCCCACCCTCCACTGGTCCTTTACTTTCTGCCTTAGTGACCTTCTGTAGCTTCCCATCATCCTGGCTCTGCTCACGTCTGTCTGACTGCTTACCACACTAGTACATGCCAGATACTTTGTGATTAATGGGCTTCTAGTCTTCTGCTGAGCTTGTGCCCTCTTTATGGGTAAACTCAGGGATTGTCTTGGTTGGACTCCAGGCATTACTCAGGCCATAGCGTCACTGGGTGAGGCAAACGTAAGATCCAGAAGGAGGTGGCTGCGCCAGATGCTGTGGAAAGAGAAGAGGAAGATCCTGTTCCTAGGACCTGGCTACACTCTGGTTGCCTTTTCCATCCGTTCTAAACTTTTCATACCATCTTTGTTTTTCACTCTGAAGATTTCTGGTAAATTTCTGCCCTGGAAGAAGGGTGGCTGATGGAGTCAGAGGGCAAAAGATGTGCTTCAAATACAGCTCACCTGTAGGCCTTTCTTGACTTCTCCGTAAAGAGCAAAAAGTCCTAGGAATCACTCTGCTGCAGGGTAAAGTCTGCTACAGATTTGCCACCAGGATAATGGAGACAACAATACCGGGCTCTGCCCACGACATTGTCTTGTCTCTTGCTTCTCCCTCCCTCCCCCTCCGTGCTCCAGTTTTATCAAGTGCTTGCAGTCCTTCAGCCATGCGAAATTCTGCCTTCCTTCTTTGCCTTTGCACATGCTCTTCCCTTTTCCTGAAACTGCCTTTACCACTCTTCCCTTCTCTCCTGTTTACCTCTTGGAAGTTCCTTAGCACAACCCAGGCCCCAGGTGCTCCAGATACCTTACCTACCCTTCCTTTCCAGTCAGTCCTGAGTCATCCCAAGTGACCCTTTGAACAGTGTCTCCCTCTCTCCCACCCCCACCCCACCCATCCACCACACACATACACTGGCAGCACCTTGAGAGCACACCCTACTCTTCTTTGTGTCCTTAAAACCACCGGGCTTGCCATTCAAATAACTGTTGGTGGACTGAATGAATGGTGATGAAGATGGATGTTACTGTACTTATTTATTTAATATATTTTATTTCAGAGAGAGGAAGGAAGAGGGAAAGAAATAGAAACATCAGTGATGAGAGAATAATTGACCAGGTGCTTCCTGCACGACCCCTACTGGAGTTTGAGCCTGCAACCTGAATATGTGCCTTTGACCAGAATTAAACCTAGAACCCTTCAGTCTGCAGGCCCATGCTCTGTCCACTGGGCAAAACCAGCTAGGGCAATGTTACTGTATTTATGAAAGAGTTTTGAGCTCTTGGGAGGTATGATAAAGTTCTATAGATCAGAAAATAACATAAGTCTTGCACTCCCTGCAAGAAGACATCAGAGATCTGCACGACCCATTGCTTCATTCCTGGGACAGAGACCTTACTTGTGGGGAAGCACACTGAGCAGGAAGTCCCAAAGCTTGGGCTCGGGACCCATGCCTCTCACTAGCCAACTGTGTGACCACATCATTGACCATCACATAACAGCTTAGCCTCTTTCTCGGGGCGACAAAGAGTCAAAGCAGCTGTTCCCTAAGGTTCTAATCTTCTGTAGTTTTATTTTGAGTCATGGAGCGGTGGGTTCATTGGACACATGATGATGTCTAATTTAATTTGCTTGTCCTAAAAATAGGATGTGTATGGGAATATGCATCCGAGTGTGTACAAAGACAGGATCCTGGTGGATAAGGATGCCAGCAGTGTGGTTGGTGACCAATTGGAAGACTGTCACCCAAACACTTCCACCTTTACAGATCGATTTCTCTTCTGTCTTCACAAAATCTTCTAAAATGCAAATACTCCTGGGTCCCACCTTTTTACCTTACAATTATAGCATTTTGAGCCTGAAAAGGAGTTTAAAAGATAAACTGAAGATAGCTCAAATATCTTGTCAAAACCTTGCAGGGATAGTTGATAGACAATAAATGGGACATTCTCTGATGGGCATCTGGGTAGTAAGG